>VXBC01001505.1:734773-854459 GCA_013399945.1 Ploceus nigricollis
GAGGACACAGTCTTAAGCTGCACCAAGCGAAATATAGGTTGGATATTAAGAAAAAGTTTTTCGCAGAAAAAGTGATAAAGCACTGGAATGATCTGCCCAGGGAGGTGGTGGAGTCACCATCCCTGGATGTGTTTAAAAAAAGACTGGATATAGCACTTGCTGCCATGGTTTAATTGAGGTGTTAGGGCATGGGTTGGACTAGATGATATTGAAGGTCTCTTCCAACCTAGTGATTCTATGATTCTGTGAAAACACTGAATTTTTGCTACTTAAATATTTCTACATTCTTGCTGTTTGTAGATTTAAAAAAAAAAACAACCCAGCATCACACGAGTAGAGCCTAGGACAGAAGAAAAGGCTCAGAAAACAATGTCATTACCTAAGGAGTGGATCACATTGCAGTGACAGAAATTTAATGGTTCTCCAGGAAGCATAATGAAGCCTTATCTCAGGAGACCTCTGTTCTCTGCACACATCGAGTGGTGACAGCTCATCCTTACCAGAAACCGATACACAGAGGAAAGCTCTTACCTGAGAGCGTTAAATCCTCAGCATGTTAGATACCTGCTGTCATCAGAGACTAGCATTACCATGCAGCCTACCAAGCTAGCTCAGATACTGCAGTTCAGACAAAGAGACTTCTCTATATCTCTCAGTACCACAAATTGAGAAAAACCTGTTTAATCTGAGCCTGTTTGCCTTTACAGCCCACTGCCTAGTTCCCCATACCACTACATCAACAAGGCAAGCCTGGTCTTGGCAGGCAGTGGGGAGCTGCACAGGCAGTAAAGGCAGTCCCCTGGAGTGGAAGGGAACACACAGCTTTATCCTGCCACATCAGGAGCACTATCGATGGGCTGCAAGACAATTCTCCACAGATGTCCTCTGATAGAACCCTTGAGTACAGAAATAAAAGAGAAAGCTGTGAAACATTTGGGGTTACAGAAGCATTTGACTAAGCTTTCTCCAAAACAACAGCAGAAATAAAACCAGTCTAACTCAGCAACTAAGCATTTACGCACACAACATTCCTAGATAATAGGAAGCAGAACACAGTTATTTGCACAAGAACCATCATGAAAATTCATGACCTGGTCATTCAATGTAACTGAAGCAAGCAAAAAGCTGTGTGCTCCATAAGAGTTTGAGATAGGGATGAGTAAATAAGTTTTGTAGGCAATAAAACATATACTCAGCTATATTGTAAACAAATAATAACAAAAAAAGCCTCAGCTAGCTCTCTTAGTTAGATATTTCTATGCATAACTTCTCAGTAAGTTCAAATTGTACTCTAGTATTTACAGTCTACAGGAACTTATTGCTCTGAGATCAGCAAGTTTTATTATCACTCCATTGCCATGCTGGACACACACACTAAACATCAATACCTTCAACTGGAACAATTACAATCTGCTTTAAATATATCTGAATTAATACATACAGAAAACATCACTGAGAGCAGTATCAGGCTCTCTTCTGATGAGTCATAAAAGAAATTTGTTCTTCACAAGTATTTTTTTAAAAAGTCATGTTTAAAGTAATTTTTAAAATCTGATTAAGCTTGTAGAGTCTCTGTATTATGAACGTGCTTGTTTACCTTGAACATCTACTAATTTGTAGGAGCAAAGGAACAATGTCATGCATCCCCCCCCCTTACCCCTTTTTTATTCTTACCCCTTAATAAAGAGTTGAAACAAATAAACATAGCCAATTTTCATGACTGATTCACAAAAATTGGACTAGTAACAAAGACAGGTTACCTGTGCAGTTTGCAACAGATGTCAGTAGCATAACACAGTCAAAATGCAGAGACCCATATTATTATTTATGACCTGAAATTGTTTTCATTAAGTACTTACAGTAACATTTCTCTGCATAATATTTTCAAAAATAAAATGTAATCAAAACAATGCTGATGTTTTATAAGCAAACACTTTCTGGTCCAGCTCCTACAATCAGGCTAAGAAGCATCTTAGCAGCCATTCACACTTACAAGAACACAATTTCCTATCTCCACATGAAATGGTGAAAGAATTAATGACAATGGCCATGAGATTCACATTTCATCACCTTGTTTAGTGAGTTCTCTTTCCTTTATATAAAAGTTGTTGTTGTGCTAGATAAACCATTTAACACCATGTCCTTCATTAGCACAGAATGAAAAATGAAATGGAGAAGAAGATAGTCTCCATCCTGTTCACAGCAGGCAACCACCCATAGTAAAAAAAGGCTATGATCACAAAAGCAGGTATTAAATGTCAGCTCTAGCAGAGCCAGGAGGCAAGCTGGAAGCTGGAGCCAGTCCATCTATGACAGGGCAGACACACAGGCAGGATAATTTGCCCTGCTGCTGCCCAGGGTGCTTATGTTCTCTGGGTACAGGATCAGACAACATTGTCAATCTGGCACCTCAGAGGAGCCCTTAGTCCTCTTGCACAAGTATTTAAAAATAGTCTTCTGTTTTCATGATAAAAAATTTTTCTCATATATTCCATTTTTATCGTGCCCTTTTGCCAGACAATTTTCAAGTGCTTAATATTAATTAGCTCTCAAAAGGCATATTTAAAGAATAGACAATCATTTCATCCACACTTCTATCCTCTGTGGCACAATGTGGTGACAACAACATGACAGCTACTTAAAAAGCAAAATATAATAATGGAGAACCTAAAGCTTCTAAGGGTAAATTTTCTTAAGCTTGAATTTTCAAAGCCTATTCAAGGCCCCAGCTGAGCTCCTGTGGGCTTCTTTGAAGCTTCTAGCTTTCCTAATCAACCCACAGATCTTTTTTCAAAGAGAAATTAAAATCTCAATATTATTAAAACCTATTAAGGACATACCTTTGCCCCATCCTGGCTTTATTTTGTTATCTGGGTGTTTCTTAAAGTTTCTGTGCAGTACTTATGGGCATTTTTTGTTCCCTGTTAATTATTTTGCACTCTCCTACTTTCTAGAAGGATATCCTATTACTATATCTCAGACTTAAGAGTATGTTTTCTACTGACCTTCATGTAAAATTCAAAATATGAAATTAAGATCATACACAAAACCAGGATGGAATAAGAATAATGAAGGAAACAATTATCAGACTATATTTCTAAATGTCTGAAAAATGCCAGAGAACAACTGGCAGCTAAGCTATAAGTAATATCGCACAGTTGGCTTGCATTTTAAAGAGTTAATGTACTAACAATGATAATTAATTTATAGTTATTTGCTATTGAGATATTTTTCTTGTTCACTTGCATTATTTATGATACATTTATTCCACTTTTTTCAATGGCAAACACTGTCAGCTCCAGGTCAAGCAGTAGGAAGTGCATTGGAGGAGCAAGAAAAAAGGATTTCATTTTTGTCAGAACAGCAAAATACTATTTTAAAATATCTAGTATGGATATTGAGATGGCATAGATAAATTATCTGTAATGAAAGAAGTAGCTGATGTTAATAACCGAGCTAAATTGGTAAAATAACCAATTAAAATGTCATCTTTAATTAAAATGCCAATTAGAGCAAAGGGTTATTAAGATACATGTCAGTCACTAAAACTGATGAATCATAATTCTTTTACAGGATGTCTTTTCTTTAGCCTCCCCCAAGAGCAAGAGCACTTACCCAAAATAAAACCAAGTTCTCATTGCCTTTTTCTAACACACATTGCATTCAAACTATTCTAAAGGCAAAAATGAACAGTGCTACAACACAAAAATAAATTAACTGGCTCTTAAGACAAAGAGATATCCAACAAAAACAAAAAAGGGAAAAAATATGGGGGGAGGGGGGGGGGAAGAAGGGCAAATAAGGTAGCCTGAGGGTAGCTTGGTATGGCAGCTGATATGAAATGCAGATCCTTCTTCCCAGTCCCCCACCTCTGAAAGGAAGTCTTCTCCAGATTTCAAAGCTTATATAACGAGGAGCCAGTAAAACATTGTAATCTGCTAATGCCTGTTACCACTGATTCACAGGACTTCCTTTCCCTTCAATTAACCCACATCACATAGATCACCATGGTTTACTAGACTCTGCATGAGGATGGGCATTACACTACAACTGACCTAAGATAATAACACACACAGTAAAAACAGAGCAATAATAGCTCCAACAAGCCCTGTAATTGGAGCTGATATTGTAATGACAGATCTATTAGCACTAGGTCAGTGGGAAAACATCTGGGTTTCAAGCTTACAAGGGGCAGTTTTTTGGCCTGACCAAAAACTCATCATTCTGTGTTTTCTTCCCTGTTTAGCTCAGTGGGTTTTGGATCAAGACAGCATCATTATTTTGGTATCTCAGTATTGCTGCATTTAATCACTTCAAGAAACAACAAATCCATGCATATAAAGTAGTCCACCAACTGGATACCATGCTGACTTCCTTCTATTTCTTCAAAATCAAAATTAAGCAAAAAGGAACACAACCCAATGAAACTTCATTCACAATCTGAAAACAGGCTTCCAAATATCGAAATTAGCAGCGAAATTAAGAAATATGCACACATACATAATTTTTTTGCTTCAGTCTGCCCACTTCTTTGGTTTCATCTCAGCCTAGCCTTCCCCTGCTTTGCCACCAACACTCCCTTACACTTGTTTCCTTTAAAGATCTCTTCAGAAATTGCAATTTATTTCATGAATGTGTGAGTCAGCTAATCTGTTCCTGGACTAATCAACCTTAGTTTCTATGGTTTTACCTTCCAGGGTAAGCCTTACCTGTTTCTACTGTACTATACTACAATACTAAAATGCAGGATTAGATGACTCAAACTGTCTCTATAGTTTTCTCATGAACCACAAAAACAAAACAAATGAAACAACACACTCAGTGCCTATTCATCACCTTTATTTACAGCTCCTTTCTATTCTATAAATTCCTTTCATTATCATGCTATATTTCTAATACACAGGATTAGAAAATTCATAAATCTCACACTCCTAAGGTGTTGGGGTTTTGTTGTTGTTGGTTTTGTAGGGTTTTTTAAATAAACAAATTTTGGAATGCCTATATTTTATTACACTTCTGTTTAAAGAGAATGCAACTTCATTCCAGTCTGTTAGGAATTCTTGAGAGAGAATTCTTCTCTTGGAGAGAACCACCCTCCTCATCAAAATCTCCAGTCATCACTGATAGTGCTGTAATACATTTATTATGCCTTCTTCCATATTGCCTGTTGACATTCAATCTGCCCTTTGATGATGAAATATGCAAACTGTAGAGGCAGAATTATGAGGTTCATATTCCACTTAGCTCTACTTCCTGAAATTCAGCCACAGAGACACACTCCTGCACTCCAACCAGGCCATCAAATATCAGACTGTTCTTATAACGTAATATTTGCAGGAAAACTAATAAGAAAAGGAAGATCAAAAGCTGTCTGAAACTTATTACTAAAACCTCAGAAAATTGCTTTTCTGAAAGGTTCTTAAATTGGCAACTGGTCGCAGAGTCAGCTAGGTTGGGAAAGACCTTTGAGATCATTGAGTCCAACCTATGACCTTACACAATATTTCCAACTTGACTATGGCACTGAGTGCCACATCCAGTCTTTCCTTAAACACCTCCAAGGACAGTGACTCCACCACCTCCCTGGGCAGCTCATTCTAATGCCCAATCACTCTTTCTGTGAAGAACTTCTTACTTATGTCCAAACTAAACTTCCACTGGTGCAGCTTAAGTCTGTGTGCTCTTGTCCTCTTGCTAGTTGCCTGGGATAAGAGACCAACCTGGTTACAACCTCTTTACAGGGAGCTGTAGAGAGTGATAGGGTCTCCCCTGAGCATCTTCTTTTCAACTCAATTGTTTTATCTTTACCATACTCCCATCTCTGGAAAGCAGAGTAGAATTGGACTTGGCATTTACATAACCCTATGCTATGCTACACTAATTCTCTACATCCATAATATTTATTGCCAGGTAGAGGTCTCTTGGTATTTTTATTCTTTAGGAGATAAATGATAATGACTTAGTGATGAGTAAATTGAATATTGGTGACTGAGAATATTCCCGTCATTTTAAATTACTAAAATAGAAAAAAATTAAACTTAAAAGCCACTAATCTCTGACTTCATAAATAAGGTAGTATAAGTGTAAATATACTTCCACTGAATTATTTTGGCATACTCTGTAGTGAAAATAGACAAGACAAGCTGTTTAAGATCAGAAAGTTTTCAGTATCTAATAGAATGTTGAAGGAAGTGCATCAAAGCAGACTGAAATGGCTAAATAAAACTTCAGTACATCAGAAATTTCACAAGGAAAGAAAGCAAATGAGCATCCATACCAGCAGAAATAGATGATCAAGAACAGAGACATCTAGAAACACAGCATTAAAAAAAAAAAAAAAAAAAGGGAAAACACTAAACCCCAAAAGTTCAAGCACTTTACTACTGGGCATCCTTTCTTTAACTGCATTTACAAGTATCTTTTTAACAAACCTGCCCTTGGTTTCCAATAAATCAACTGATCCGTCATTTGCTGAGTTATTATACAGATCTTCCTAGCAGAAAACCAATAGTTTGAGTTATAATTGAAGCAAGATTTACCAGAATTAGGTTTAAAAATCTTAATTAATACATCCGCGACCAGTAGGCTTGCTTTAAGTATAGATTCTATAGGTCGTCTTGAAAAAGACTATGTTAATTAACAACATCCTCTCTCTGGATTATTAAATTTTCAGATCTAACAAAAAAAAAGAGAATTGGCATAAGAGTTGGCATCTTAAATCAGCCAAATGAAACCCAATACACTGAGAGGAAGATGAGATAATACAGCTTCTCACAGTGAACATATGAAATGAAGAAAATTAAAGATACTATAAAACTGTAATTTTTGATTAGTATCATCTATAACAAATTCAGGGACACATGCTACACAAAGTCATTGAATGTATGTATTAAACATAATTTGCTTCATCCTGAAATACTGCTTCTTCAGAAAAGGTGAGAAACACACTATTAGGATGATTTGACAGTCTTGTTTATTGCTGCACGGAAAACTATTCAACCCTGACTTCATGAGTTGCAGTCCCCCCTTGGGAAACAAGTTTTTCCCATTCTGTCCTCTGCTCAATATATCTGCATCATTTCTCCAGGGCCTGTTCACCTGTACAGAATTGATTACTTTTCCAGCAAAAAGACTAGAGACTTGATCCTCTAACTCTCTAATGCCATCCAACTCTCTTGTAAACCATTTTATTTTCATCATGCAGCTACGCTTGCAGAACATCCATAAACATGTATTTTTAAAGGCCTAACATATGTAAAGACTCATCGCTCTATTTGTCTTTGTCAATGCACACAGCTGAGGACAGGTTACCTGTCAAGAAAAGCTCAGAAGAAAAATATCAAAATTTTGGCCCATTAGATTTTAGTTTGAGTTACTTCTTGAAAGGCTTTAAAGCAGTCTATTAACAGGTCATACCATGTATTATCTTAGCACAGGACTGATCTTTTTGAAGCACACAAATTTCTTTTCACATCACTACACTGCTATTGCCATTACTCAATGACATGGGATTTGTACACCACCTAAGCACACAGTGCTACTGCCACAGCACATCTGGAGTTAGTCAGTGATGTCCTGTCTGACTATCAGTCTCCTCACGCTTCAGGAAACAGAAGAACACCACACATCTGGTAGAGTTGCTTATTATCCTCCTTTGTGTCTGAAAACAGAGGACTAGAACCCATCTCAGCAGAAAGATTATTCCAGAAACAAGTACCCATAGAAAAAGATGAAACTTTCCTCCATATTTTTCATATATTTTCATATCAGAGTGATATTTTTTCCTTGATACTGCCAAAAACCTTCTTTAGGAAAATAAGTACAATTACTTTGTTTTCAGTTGGTGATAAGCCTTATCAGAAACTCCTCCAAAGCTCAGCTGCACAAGAGCCTACACATCTATCCTGTACCTCCCAGACTCTGTAGGTAGTGAGCTGTTCACCCTGATGTGTCTTTCCATACCCTCCCCACAGCTTCTGTCCTTCAGAAGCCCATGTGCCAACCTGGACTATGGCATATTTATACTTTTCCTCTTTGGAGACTCCTAATATTACCAATTACTCTTGTCAAAGCAGTTAGTATTAGACATTACAACAAATGGTGTTTTCTCAAAGAGCCTGCTGAAGATAAACATCCCAGAGACTCCAACATCTAGATCAATTTGACAAAACCATCCTGGAAAACTTAATTTGATTATAAATGCTAAGGTCACAGGAAGAAGGGAAAACAGCCATTTAGCATGAAGTGACTGAAGTATTTATAGAGCTGAAAAATTAAGTAGCACAATACACAACGCAGAGCCTGAAGGACTGGTATTGTTTAGTCCTGACACATGACTCATAGCCTTAAGTACAGTTATGTGCAAAGCTGAATCAAGTTGTTTCAACATTTTTATTCCTGCAATGGGAAAAGCTCCAAAACGAACAGAAAAACAAAAAATCAAACCCTGCCACATGACCACAGGCAGCAAGGCAGCAGTTCAACGGTTTACCTGACACAACCCTGCGTGTCCAAGACTGTCTCCACTTCATTCTCCCCACAAGGGCATCTAAGGACTGCTCTCTGCTGCCAGCACCAGTCCTATGACTACACTGATGCATCATGGAGTCTCTTCTCGTGATGTGCAAAATCTCTATTGCTTGGCCACTAGCTGCTCTGACTATGGAGTCAATCTGCTCTTTGGATAGAGTACCCAGCCCCAGGCTGGAATGAGGAGGATTTGTCCATTCGGGATCTTGATTATAGTAAACACAAAATTCAGCTCCCAAAAAGTAGCTCATCCCTAGGAAAAGGCCACCATTTTGTTTGCAGGTTGTAAGTTTATCACTACATTCCCCTGTGTCACAAATAGGGCCATTAGCAGCATTGATCTTCCATCCTTTCTGCAATATCATTCTCTTGGGAAATTAATTAAAAGCCTACACAGAGACTTGCATTTCAGTCTGGACTGTTTCCATCCCTCCTCCTCCTCCCCCACCTCCACTATGGACATAAGATAAAATGAAAGAAAATTATTTTGAAGGAAAGTCAGATGTGGTGCAGTATCCCAAACGTTTATACATTTCAGAGTATCATCATAGAACAATTCATTCTTCACTAGTTCCAGTGTGAAAAAGTATAAGGAACACACTACTAGTATCAGAAGTTTATCAAATAAAAATAACAACAAAAAAGGAGAAAAAGACAGCTCTGTATTGCCACAAACATTCAGAAAATTACCAGTAACAATGTTACCAGGATAGAGTTGCGTCTTTTCATAGCATGTATTCATTTTACAGGCACAGAGCAGCCTGTGACAGCTTACTCAGAAATCAAGAAGCATGTAAAATAAAAAATAGCATAAAAAAATAACAAAGTTGTAAACAATAGCATTATCCTACAGGCTAGCAAAAAGGTTATTCAGTTACTGCTCATAACACACTGGTTGAATGGTGCTTCATAGCTCCAATGAAAGAGAATATCTGTTTATATTCTTACAAGATATCAGTACTTAAAAATTTATATTAATTGTTCAGTGAACTGTCTGAGAATAATGCTTAGCTCTTTTATTTTCAGCTAAGCACAAAACTGCATTTATGTACTCAGAATTGTTCTCATACCAGGGTAAACCAGCACATTTTCACATGATCTCTACTAGGGAAGAATCCAACAACAAAAGTGAAAACAAAATTCCCAACAGAAAATTATTTGTTTGAAGGAATGTCTTTACACATCCTCAGATTTATTAATTACACATTTTTAGCTATTACTGTATTTCCCCACCAATTAGACACATCAGCTCCAAGGTACAATTTGAAAAAGAGCACACTTTTCAATGTTATATTTCTATATAATTAAGCATACAAAAGACTTCTTATACTTTTATAAGAAAGCATAAGCAGCAATTACTGCCACAAATGACTGCTGCCATTCAAAAAAAGAAGTCACTACATGTTTATGCATATATTTGTAGGAAAGAGAAATGATAATTGATGCTTTGGGAGGACTCCTTTTAGAGTTCACATAGGATACAGGACATCAAAAGTAACAGGCCCAACAATCAGCTGAAAATAAGGGCACAAACAAATTTCCATGTTCTTCTGCATTTCATATATCTATAACGCCCCACTGCATGACAGTTGCTTTAAAACATTCACTGTTCTCAAATAATCATGAGAAAGAAGTGCTAACAACCTCATTGCTGGAGTCTCAAGGAAAAGATGCCTCTCCCAAGTTCTTCTATAAAGCCTAGAGTAGCAGCCCAGACTCCCCCACTACCTAACAGCTGTGCAACAGTTTTGCCAGCTTTTAATGTGCACCTGCAGAACAAAACAGTGCACTGAGATTCAATGTGACAATTCACTGAGAACGGTGTGACAATAGAGTACAAGACTGAAGCTAATGAGGAAGACAGTGCTTATGAGCTGTTCTTGCTGTCACCAGCAAAACCTGTGCTAGGACCAGGGTCTTTTCTGGTCTACAGTTTGCAAGAATTTGAAAAGACATCCAGGAGTTCGGCTAAAGCAAGAAATACAACTCCTCTCCAGACAGATTACACAACATACTTGGTTTCTCTACCTTCATGTTGCTATAGGGATATATCTGGCATTAATAATTTTTCTGAGATTTTGTCTTATTTTCCCCCTAGGCTTTCTTTATATTTATATATTTACATTTGAAAAAAAAAAATGCTGCTAAGGAGGCAGACAGAGAAAGGTTTTTGCACAGAAAAGATGTTCTTGCAAAGAAATGTCTAGTCTGCACGAAATGGAAGAATACTTCTTAGGAACCCTTAAGGCAAAAATCAAGAAAGTGGGCTAAAGAGAAGGCACACATGCATATCTCAGCACGCATTTCTGCTGATTAAAGAATATTCTTCTTATTCGGAAATAAGTTAAAAGTTCCTGAATCTTATAATAGCATTTAGCTCTACACTTACACTAATGCCGCTTTCCCCAAGCTAAACTAGTGCTCTTTTTTTAAAAAAAAAATCATTTAGTTATCATGAGAATCAGTTACTCTTAACATGGCTCAGCAGTTTTGATGTGTTACTTCACCTGCAGAATATCTGAAGCCAGACAGTTCTGATAAGTGCTGCACTACATGACAAACCACATAAATGAACAAGAACTTGGACAAAAGCAATTAAAGTAAGTTGAATTTTACAAAAGAGTGAGAATCGTACATTAGGAAATTTCAATCTGAGCAATTTCATGAGTCTTCCAGCATGGATCTGATAATTGGTTTGGTATGCTTTTGTTTCAAGTTTTGAAAAGTTGTTTCTTTCTTGACGCAATACTTTCTTGATGACCTAGATTTTCAATTATTCTTTACCATAGTCATTTTTTATGAGAGCATTTATTTGTAATCAATTGTATGTTCACTAGAAGCAGCAAGTATTTGTACAGAACCAAAAATGGCCAGCTGCAAGAAAACTTCATATGAGCTTGCTTTTATCATGAAAATAAAAATAAACCAATCCCCAACTGTCAAACAACACAGTGAAAATTAAGAAGTTGAAACACTTACATCTTCTTTCCATATAGCCAAAAAATACATTATTTGGCGTTTTTTTCTGAGAGATATAAAATATTAAATTTCACTCCAAAGTATGTGTTTGCTCTCACAGTTATTATTACCTTCAGCTTCTGCATCACATGCAAAAGAAGTGTTAATATGTCAAAAGTAGATCTATAAATTCATGAAAACCTCCAGAAGTGAAAAATCAGACACAGTGGAAGACCAAGAACATAATTTATTCAGGTACTTCAATCAAGATAATAATTTTCTATTACAATAGAATTCCATTATGGGATTTAGAAAACACTTAACTACATTAAGAATATATGAAAAATTTGGGAGAAAAGAAGAGACTTGACAAGAAGAACTGAATAAATGCTACATGGCAAAAAATGGGGAAATCCATAACAGTAATCAGTGGCAAAATGCTATACTATTGTGATTTGTGAAGTCAGCTTCATTGTGCTTGTTGCATCTAAACATTTGCTAGACTAAAGAAAAAATAAAATTACAAAGGCCAATTCTCAGTGAATGTGACAGGAAAATAACCAACTTCTAAGTACATGGCAGCTACACAACTAACTTTAGAGATGAGCTTACAATCCCAAACATAATTACATACTTCTGGACTCTGAGATGAAATATTTGCTATTTTATATACTTTTAGGTATATCAAGAAGCTTCTTGGTTTTGAGGGACTTCCCCTTCATCCTTTAGAATAATGATATTATGGCTGAATTTCTTCCTGCCCTCTTAAGGGATGGAAATTGTTGGCAGGACACCAGACTTACACCTGAAATCTGATGTGCAAGTTCAGTTTCTGCAAAACCTCTAGCAGAGAAAAAAAAAAAAAGCCAAAAATCTGTGGACACAATGTTACTAACCAAAGTGCTCCCTAGCAATAACTCCTTGCAAAAATGTATGCACCTACTGCAGCAAACATGGCATTCATAAGCAATTCCATACTTGTCCACCTCCAAGATGTTACATCCCACCATCCAAGGAGCAGAACAGATAGTTTCCTGGTGTGTCCTGACACAAGCAGAGAGTTCAAAGTCTGTTTCCCTTCTATTATATAAAAAAATTTATTTTTCTGAAGGGCAAGCAGCTTCTTTCCAAGAAGATGAATCATGACTGAAGTTTTAAAAGCTCATTTTAGAGAAAGTGTCCATATTGAAAGCAGACATAGGGCAACCTTGGAGCTCAGACTGGTGTACCACTGGACACCAGACAAAGCTATCCAACCCTGAAAAGCACAGATGTATGCAAAAGCGGAATTTCTCTCTGCACTTCTGTAGTCAGAGACTGGATGGGATCACAAAGTTGACAGTACTAATTCAGAGTGGAAACACCCAGGATAAATCTATAGCAGATGGCTGGAATAGTAACATACATGCTGCATTCATTCACCCCTCTATTCTTCATTCTGAAGTCCCTCTTGACTAAACTGTAATTTTCAGGAAATTACAATGATAATGGTCGGCAGATGAACAAAAATTAAGCCTAATGCAAATGAACTTCATCCATAAAATATTATTCATGTTGGAGCTGCGTATTTTTTAAAAAACAGAAGATGCAACTGATCTGTTTCTGTCTGCAGATGTAAGTAGATACACAAATATACAAGCATTACAATTGCACAAATAAAATTTTGCATGTAATGGTGGCTCTGCATAAAACAGGGTTCATCACTTGCATTCTGTTCTTTTCAAAAATAACCCTTTGTTTGCTAGAACTATAATTAGGAGCTAAAGGTTTGTTACACAGGACTGAAGCATTGTGACACCTGCAAAGAGAAATTTCTTTAAAACTAAGCATGTGTTCAAGTGAACAGAAAGCACTGTTATATGTAAAAAACCAGTCTCAATCTAGTTCAAAAGTTTCCTTTTATGGAGCAGGGAAGGAAAACATCTTTTGTATGAGGATATTATTAAATCACTCAACTTTAATTGCATATGAATTACAACAATAGAATGTATTTTGATAGTAAAGTTATGTATATATAGGGCAAACCACAGTCTAATAAAAACAGGAAAGAGGCTGATTAACCACCAAGTCGACCACTCTGCCTGTGTGTAGAGTGACTATTCTCTCTGACACATTTTCAAGTGCCCTATTTATTCAAGGAAAAGATTATGCAAGAGCCTGACATGTATCAAATAGTGTGACAGACAGACAGGAGACACACAGATTACTAAGCCCTGTTGCAAAGCCGTAATTTGCGGCAGAACCCAATGCTAATCTAACCTCTGTCATTTTAGCAGGCACAGAAATTGATCACAATTATTATTGCAGACACATTCAGGTTTGCTTATTCAGCCTTTCCACCAGAAAGTCCAATGCCTTTTGTGCTGTGGAACTGCATCTTTAAACAGCTGCTTGAATTAACACAGGGAGACTGCCAAAAATACAGCTCTTCCTTCAATTCAGATTTTAAACTGAAACAGAACCATGAAGCAGCATAGTCAGAAAACAACTGCACTTAACCTGCTACAGAGCTGTCTTCCAAATGAAATAATCAATGAAAAAGAATACATGAGAAAAAAGATCTCAGAAATATTTCTGATTCTCTTTGAGCATGTTTTATAGATTTCCCATAAACAGAATATCATATGGAGCACCAAACTAACTCTACTTTTTCAAAAAGTTACAGAATTACCTTCTGCTTCTAGCAAACATTACTGTTGTAATGTTGCTGT
Source organism: Ploceus nigricollis (assembly GCA_013399945.1). Taxonomy (NCBI): domain Eukaryota; kingdom Metazoa; phylum Chordata; class Aves; order Passeriformes; family Ploceidae; genus Ploceus; species Ploceus nigricollis. The sequence continues at coordinate 748,972 of VXBC01001505.1, forward strand.
AATTTAGGTTAGCTGTATGAAACAGAAGCAAAAAAAAGTCTATAGCCTATCTAACTAGAAGAAGGCAGGCGCCAACAGAAGCTGTATCACTGCAATACCAGCAAAACCAAACCTAGCATTCTCTCTCAAATTATCATTATTTATACAGGCTGGATTGTTAATAATGGAAAAGATACAAGAGAGGCATAATAGTAAGCACTGAAGACTTACCTGGACACAACCAAGGTCTAGTGACACCACAAAAACATATATCAGCCGTTGTGAATTCATGCCATCAGATACTTGAAAAGGTTTCCAGAAGTGCTCAAAATATGAACCTACACAGTGTACTTTTTCATGGCACAAGCTTCCAGGAATTCTCTTAGGAACAAGTTATATGATATTTGGGAACAACAATTATATTTTAGAATTCAGGATCTGAATTACACACCATTTCACTTCTTAAGGATCGCTCTGGCTGAGAAAACCAAACCCAGGAGCAGATTAAGCTAGTATTCAATTTGTGAAGGGCTCAAGATATGAAGGATGTTTCATAGATATGAATGTTAGCTCCTAATTGTTTGGGCCTTTAAAACCTACTCCTATAGCTGACAGGTTCAAGACTGATTAATACACTGTAAGCGTGAGTGGCTATTCATTTTATCTGCTAGATAAACAAGAACCAAAAAATAATTTGCTGTTCAATAGTTTTACAGGTGCTTGGGTGCAAGCATTTCCAATAAATGCAAGTTAAAACTGTATCTATGCAGCTTGATTCAAAGAAGCTGTAAGTCTGCAATTCTCAATGGCATTGGCAAGAAATGGCTTCTACTGAAATCACCAGGATTTCTCTACTTCATTCTGGGATAACATTTCCTTCAGTGGTCTGGAAAGCATCGCCTACAATGCTTTTTTGGTTAACAGTTATTATTATATATTTTTTCTGTGGTACTGCCATGAGATTCTACTCAAGACCATGATTTCCTGGGCTAAGTGCTACATAATAAAGTGCTAAGTCTCCTTTCTAAGAATTTTAGCAGTATTCAGTAAATCATGGACAAATCCACTCTATGCATGGAATCATCACCTCAGGCTACTGAAGACATTTATTTACAGGGAGAACAAGATTTGCAGAGACTTACAAGTATCTAACCACACAAAACACTTTGTCCACATTTCAGCGCCCTGCTACTTCTCAAGTCTGTGGGGCATTTCAATTTTTCCCTGTCAAAGTTTGCAAGTCCTTCTACATATCAATCATTTTTTGCCCTTGCAGGATCCAAAAAAACCTAAAACACCTCTCTAAGGTAGCCTCAGTTCTGAGGGAAGTGCCAGAAGACAACTGAGTTCCCACACTTCTCAGACTCTGAAGCTGGTTGTATTCATCCAGCACTGATATCTAAATGTAGCCAGGAGAAATAAAAAAAATATATGTCTGCATCCTGCTGAGCCCAACTTTAAGCTTGGATGTAGCAGGCACCTGACTTGGAACATATGCACTAGAAATGCTACAGAATGAATTTATGATTCTGCATAGAAATGAGGGTTCTGCTTGTTGCATCACCCACAGAGCAGGAAGAAATCTAAAAATAGAGCAACAGAGTAAATCACACAGATTGATTTTGGCAAAGACAGCCTTAACCCCACCAAGACTGCTTAAGAAAACGACAAGAAAGGAAAAAACTGCTTTCATATTAACCAAAGCAGATCGAGAGACCCAGGAAGAAAGGATCAAGCAAGGGGAGAAAGTTAAACTGCCAGCAAAATTTAAATCTGAAAAAGGGCTTGTACATAAGAAAGCAAAGATTGGAATAAAAAATTCTCTCAAATTCTTAGGGGTTTTTTATTCTCCTCCTGTTAAGTAGCCCAATACTGAAGTGCTTAATTACAGTTCTTTGTCTAAAATAACAGGATAACAGCCATTTATCTACACTGCCACCTGACAGTCCTCAGTACAAGCCAGGACACCCCTCAAAACACAAATACAGGATATTTAGATGTTCCAATGCCCTTTCATGAGTCATTTCTTGCATGACTGACATGCAAGAAATTAGCATTAGACTACTATGTGACTCTTTCACTACCATCATTTGCTGTTGTCAGACTGGACTCAATAAATAACTACTAATACTGCTAACAGAGACAGAGAATAAAGAACATGGGAGAACAATTTAACCACTTCTGGTAAGATTCCTCTTTATGGAAGACAAGAACTAAAGCCACAGACTTTTTAAGCTCTCAACACCAAAAACCCCTGAATTCTGGAAGTGTCAATACCTGATTACTGGCAGCTGATATCTCCTTACCAAGCAGTGCTCCAAGACAGCGGAATGGAAGACGCGCTGATCTTCACAGTCGCTGTGGGTGCCGCTTCTGTGCCAAAATCCACTCCCAACACTGCCTACATGAATGCTGCTTCATCCTATGCTTTTTCCATCAATGGCCTATTTCATAAAAGTCTTATGACCTCATAGCTTCTTTTTTAAAATATGGCTATAGTCCCCAGACTAAACTCGACACAAACAGATGAATTACTCTGAAATACTGCATTTTACCCAAATCTAAGAAAAGCCCAAATTTAGAACATAAGATCACTTAAAAAATTACTTCTACAGCTAGAGGCTAACAATACAGCTCTCAATTTGGCAATATGGGAGGTATCTAAAAAGGAGGAGAAAAAATGTTCAATTTTCAAACACCTTTTTATCTAGTCTTGTAATTTTAACAAAGCAAGCCAGTAAACATGTTTTATTTTAACCACAGTGCATTACTAGGAAGAGCTACTCTTCCTCTCTTCATACCTCTGAACAGCAACTCATTTCCTTTCATTATATTGTTGTTGTTCACACACAAGACAAATAAATTTCACTGGATTCTCCTTGTTTCAGATACAGATCCATTGCAAACTGAACAGAAATAGTTTCCCTAATTAGAACACATTCTGAGCCAGTTGCAACAATTCAGAAATGACACAGTGAAAATCTAAGTAATAAAAATGTTTCATTGGGCAGAATAACTCAAATTTCCCTGCATTCGCAGCCAGGCAAGAGCAGGTATAAGAGCACTTGGCTGTGACCAACAGCACCTAAGGTAACAACAATAATGGTTCGTGTGTCAACATCAAAAATGAATTTGTAAATACTCAGAAATAAAAAAAAATGAAGAAAAAAACCTGGTTTGAATAAATAAGGTAAATAAGATACAAAAGCTAGCTGATTAACAGACCACAATGCGGATTCACGACCTGTATTTTAAAAGATTGCAGCTAGCCTTTTTGGAACCACAGAATCATTAAGGGTAGAAAAAGACCTCTAAGATCATGGAGTCCAATTAACCCCGCACTACCAAGCCCACCACTAATCCATGTTTCTGAGCACCACATCTACATGTCTTTTGAACACTTTCCAGGTATGGTGACTCAACCACTTCCCTGGACAGCCTGTTCCAATATTTGAGCAGCCTTTGGGTAAAGAAATTTATCCTAACATCCAGTATAAGCCTCCCCTATTGCAACTTGAGGCTATTTCCTTTTGTCTTATAGCCTGTACACTGGGAGGAAAGACTGATCCCCATTGGGCTACAGGCTCTTCAGGTACGTGTAGAGAGCCCTCCTTTTTGCCTGGCTCAACAACCCCCCCTCCCTCAGCCACTCCTCGTAAGACTTGTACTCCAGACCATTCAATAGCTTTGTTGTCCGCCTCTGGAAACAATCCAGGTTTTTAACTCCTAATTACAGTGCCCAGCTACAAGATGAGACAAAGAGAAAAGAGAAAAGTAGTTCCTGCTGCCATTCCATGCAGCAGGGCCACCTGCACTGACAGCAGACTGGCACCTGCTTCTGAGGATGCCACAGGGCTGAGCAGTGAGACTGCAGCAGCAACCCAGAAACACTCCACAAGGAAGTGTGCAGACACACACACCACACACTGGCATTAGTGACGGCATTGTAAGTGTGTACAAGCTGTCACATTCCTACCAATGCCCAACAAGACACAGATGTGCCCAGGCCATGGGTCCCATCCTGCCCCAAGCTTCACCTTGTGCTCCATGTCTGCCATGTCAGCTCGCCAAGCCCTAGTCCTTTGGTACCACTTCAGCAGACAAAGCTTTTGGGGAACAACTGGGTGCTGAAGGTGCATGGGGTGGAGGAGATGTCTGACTAACACCAGCTGCTGCACAGTATGGGCAGGATGAGCAATGGGACAGTGCACACCACTCACATAATTGTTTCTTCCACTGCACACCACCACCAGCCACCTGAGGGCCTTCTACAGCAAAATAAAAAAAGGGTCATCACTGCTACGTCTGACAAGAAGAGAAGAGAATGAGGTGATGTCTTATCTGAAAGCCCTTCTGCAAGGCATGGGTACAACGGCAGTAAGGGATCATGTCTGTTCCTCTTTCCTTCAGTAGCCCACAGAGAGCCTCCTGGCCACCATAAATGCTCTGACTGCATCTCTCCTTCCTGCCCAACAGTCCTTATTTGTTTGTGTGACAGAATTAGAAACCCCACATTTTGTTTTCCAACTTTGACTGCAATTTTCCTCCCATTGTGCAGCATCCTAGTGGACTCTCCTGCTGGAACTGGATTTTCCACCTCTTTTGAGCTATGAGAGGGCAGCTAATCACCCTGCTTCTCTGTAGTCCCAAGGAACAACAACAGGAATTAATCACATCCACTCTGTCAATTCCTGATTTCTATTCTATTAATGAGATCACAGCAAAGTCACAACTTACTGTGGTGGTTTGGCAATCATAACAGTAATGAAAATCCCTGCTTCTGGAATTACACAGAACACTAAATTAACAACTGAAATGACAAAAGTTCAAAATTATTTTTCTTAAAGGAACCTGTCCTCTATCCTTGTCTGAATCACTAAAATTGAGGGGGGGTGAGGGAAGAATACGTAATACGGGGAAAAAAGCATTCATTCCTAATAAAAGAATCTCCCCAGATGGAAGTGTTTCAGATAATTAGTAAGCATATGAATGTAAATTAAGTCCAAACAAATCTTACTTCTACGTGACTTTTGTTCATTTTTTCTGTTCTTTTGGCTTTTTGTTGTTTTATGTTAGGTTTCTTTTTGTGGGTTTTTAAATCATAAAAAATCCTTGCTTTTAATTTTGTTTTCTTACTTTTCTAGTGGTTAAGCATTCAACCCAACTACAGGCTGCAAAGCTAACAGGCATACCCAGTGCCAGTTGAGCTTTATCATTTCCTTACTGGGACAAACTAGAGAACACTATAATCTTCACAGTAACAGACATTCAGGGATAGTTGTTTGGCCTGGCAAATGCCACAAAAAGTAGCTAAGACCTATTGTTCACTTCGAAAATATTTCCAGAATGCAAAGATATGGATGGAAATTTAACTTCAGTAATCTTTTGAATTGATAACTAATCTTTTACAGCCCCTTAACCCTTCTGTCATAGTTTACAACAAACCATGAAGATAATACTTTTTTGTACTTTTTAAAGGCAAGGCTTTATTCTCAACTAAAGCACATAATGATCGTACTAATGTATTACCATGTAGTTTGGAGAAAAAAAAGAGAGTCTGAGATGAAGTGTTCATTTCTTTCTACTTCTTAAAAATACTGATTAGAATTCTGATTTAATATATTAAGACAGCCTTGATGAACCTGTGGTTCTAAGTTGAAATGGTGGTGGGGCTCTGTTTTAAATAACACCAGAAGACCAGAGAGAAGGAGAAAAGCCAAACAAATTTTAAATCCATGGAGGTGTGGAATATGTGTGCATTTAATAATTTAATATTCAAATATAAGACATAGTTCAATACATCATTCTACAGAGAGATAAAAGGCAGTGGCTGCAGAATCCTTTTTTTCCCCCGTTTAGCTTCAAACTTTGATATAATAGATTATTATTCATTTAATTCTGTGATAAGTAATCCTTTTTGTGCGATTTCAACAGTGAGCATCAGTGCTGTGATAGACCTATGTGCATTTTCTATCCTGCAATAATAAACTGAAAGAATATATAAAAATATAGTAAGTCTGTATTAATGTTTAAATTGAAAACACTAACAATAAAAGTTAATGGGTGAATTGGTTGGTACTACAGTCACCTGGGCCAATTGCTCTCTCCACTGCACAAGATGAAGTGCTCTGTACTATAATTCTCAGTTAAGAGCTCTCACAGAAATTCTGCATATTTTATCAAGCATGCAGCAGCACTATCTGGCATTTGAAAGAGACTGGTCAAAAAGCATAATTTTTTTAGTTCAAGAAAATTTCCTTTGAATTGATCTTCTATAGTTTATATGAAAATTAAGAAATGGAACCTTGTGCCCCCACAACATCTGCATTGCTTAAAAGTTTGAAGGTGGTATGCAGTCCAGTAAGTCATTAAACCACAAATTAAGCTGAACCTTATTCAGTATATATCACTGCATCCAGGTGATACTTGTTCTGTCCTTTGACATTTATTCTCAATTATCTTTAATTCTCAAAACAGACACTTAATCAAGGGTTGAGGAACTTGCCTTTATCCCACATCAGAAATCAAAACTCCACCTGACAGAGGTAAAGAAAATAGGTAATATAATTTCTTACTGATCACAGTCGATATGCAGTGTGAATGCCTTGGGAATATTTCTGAGATTTTTGCTATGCCCTCTGTCTGGTGAGATAGTTAGATAACTGTGTTGCCACAGCCAAAAAACAAAACAATGCCAAGGGGAAAAACAAGTCTGAATATAATGTTCAACAACCGAAGTCATGGTAATTTTTAAAGACACTGTGCAAGAGATCTTGTGCAGTGAAGAGAAGAAACATCCAGTCACATCTCTCACTGAGACGTGCAGCACACTCCTGCTCTGCAGCCGAGATGGGCAAAGGCAGCAGCACATTGAAGGATCTCATCTCCGGCCCAGGGGAGTGCAGGAGCTTCCATAAGAAGAAGATATAACAATAAGGACTGCTTAAGGAAAACTAATTTGTTTGTGGATAGTTCTTCCAACGGCAATTCCACTCACTACAGAACTTTGGCAAAGAAAAAAATTAGTCCAAAGTGAACGTGACTATGGAAATGTTACAGTTCTGCTGATGAAAAAAACACTAGCTGTGCTCTTTCACGCACTCTCAAACTTTTACATCTAGTTTTCATAAAGACAAAACTTGACTGCCCTCTCATTTCAATTAATTCTTTATACATCTTTCATCTTTCTAAAAGGTAAAAGCACCATACTTATTTCTGAAAAAGTATATCCAACAAGACTATTAAAGACCTATTATGTCCTCCTCAGGAAGCAGAAATCAATCCAAAGTAAGCAATTCTTTAGGGGGAAAAAAAAAAAAAAAGACAAGAAAAGGAACTACTTTTCTAAAATGCAGATTTACATTGCAAAGCGAGGAGGTTGGTTACAAATGTGACACGTCAGTGATCCTGAAGTTATTTAAAATACTTTTTTAGTCTAGCACTCAGACCTAAAATATCAAAGCCGAACATGATTTTCCACACCAGTCAGCTTTTCCTACCCTGGCTCATTATTTGATACATTATATGATGTGGGTAGGTACTAAAAGGTGACTTAGAGGCATTTGTTAAATCACCGTGGTTTTACCAAATTCCTAGATAAGAGAGTCATCTCATAAGAAGTAGTCTCTTGGGAAATAAAAACCACATTAGGCATCCTTTTCTTTGGGCATCTTTAGCAATTGGTCAGGTTTGATCAGATGGCAGTGGGGAAAGTCTAAATTGCAGCAAGAAGTTACATAAAGAACACCAAGAACATTACATATATCATTTCTTCTAGCTTCACATGAAATAGCATTACAATCTGGAGTGTCAGAGTGCACCAAGATCTGCTTCTAATACTTTTACTGCCATAATTGCAGTAACCAAAAATTCAAAATGTTAGAAATTACTGTTAGATCCCTCTAATTAATATAGTCTTCTTGTTAAAAGATGAAAACCACCTTCTTTTACTAATATACATAATTTGAAACTAAAGTGTACCATTCTTGCTTCTGTTTCTCATTGAACAGATATATATTATCCAAGGTCAATACAACTCAAGGCTGAGAAAGGCCAGATTGGGTCCTCTAGTCTGGTTTAGTGTGTAATAGATAGTGTCCATATAATGTGGACCATAATAGCTGATCTGGGACTGAAACCAAGAACTTCTTCCAGACTAGCAGAGACCTTAGAAAAATGCATCCACCCTTGAACCAACCAAGACACATACACACAGATGTTCAATTCCCTTCTATGGTTCACCTTATTGACAAGAACAGAATTTAAACAAAATGCAGAAGTCATAAGAATAGAGTCCTCAGGCAGTGAAAATAAATTTAAGAAATTGTTCGTGAAGCAAAATGAAAGAGAATATTTGCTACTTGAAACTTTGGACTACCTTATCCTTATTCCACACAAAGATGCAGATTAACACAGCCAACAGTATCAACCTTGGACACTAAAGTGAAAATGCTATAGAACATTTCTGAAGGGACTCAGTGGTTTCTTTCCCTTGGAAGAAGTCAGATCTGCAGCATAAACAAACATTTTCATTGCAGATCACTATACCTGGCTTAGTCCTTTTCATATCTTACTTAGAGTAGAAAGTAAAAATCATCATGAACAATGCCTACAATTGTTGAAGTTATTAACTGCAAACCTATTTTAATTTTCCAATATTGCTTCAAATAAAATGTGAATACATTTTGCTTTAATCTGTGTGTGAAAAATAGCTTATGAATAATTAATTCAATGATAACTCCTCTAATCAGAGAATTATTTACATACTTTTACACTAGTGTTAGACTAAATCTGTGCATTATTGCTTCACTAAATTCCATGAAGAAAAATGCCAAAATTTCTCCAAACTCTATTATTAGCAAGTAAAGTTATTCTTCCACCACAATTTCCTACTCAAGGGAAGAAAACAAAATTCACACTGGTTACACAGAAATTTCCTACCACTATCCAAATATAGACATTTAAATAAATAAATGCATAACTCTAGGGAAGAATGGGAGGTCTCTCGACAAATTTAAGGATTGAAACTCAATGAAAGAGAGATGCATCCTAAATCCATTTTTGTCCAAACAAACCCCAAGCTTTTGTACATGCATCTTCCAGTTGTAGTTTTGAAAATTTACCCCTTGGAGCATACCTGGCGGCAGCTGAAAATGATAAGTGCTCCAAATCAATTTCCTGTAATCACAACTGTGACTTCCCTGCTTCTGTCCTCCAGGAAAGATTGTGAGGCACACACCATGTGAGAAAAACTGAAACCAAATTGATTATTCATTTGTATTATCGTCATCCCCTCCTGGATCAAATGAGAGACTTCTATTATATAGTAGACTTCTGTTTCACAAAATCCTGGGTTTTCTACTGTGCTTTTCAGATTCATTTTTATCCTTTTTTTCCCCTCTTGTGCAGGCCTTATTGTCTTCCTTTTCAACTGCAATTATCACTTTTCAATACTAATCCTTTCCCAAGCAGCCTAGATTTTCACCCCTTTGTACTGATCCAGGTTCCTCAACATTTGATCCAGTAACTGGCTTATTTTACTCCCTAATCCCTCATTTGCCACCTCTGCATACAACCTGGATCTTTCCCTACCTAAACAATTCATTTTCTACGCTCATTACTTTTTTCTTTTGTACTTCTTATCTCAGCCTCTCTAGTTCATAGGATTACCAATTCCTTTTCTGTCCAATAAACCTTGGTCTTTTCTTATTTTAATCTAACCTTATTTTCTCAAAATATGTTTTAAGCTTTCTTCTTCTCCTATTTAATTCATGCTTAACATTCAGGATTAGCTGAATAGTTTAAGTTGTTGCTTTGTATGGCATAATAAAGAAAATCAACGATAATCAAAAAGCATACCAAATAACAAGAAGTACTAAAGATTTGTTCCAGTGGCATGCATGCACATATATAACACTGTTAAACTATATTATCTCCCTAATGAGTTGTGATGATCCTCTGTCTGTAATGGTAAACAAAATAGAAAAAAAAAGGCTTCCTTCATAAAAAGGCTGTATAAGCATAGAGAAGAGTGGAGCATCAAGTTAAAATTACCAACAATTTGCAAGAGTTGCGAAATAAAAATGTTTCAGTCAACCACAGCATCTGGCCTGATGCTTAAAATCTGTCCAGCATCACCAGACACAGACAGTCTGAGTCCTGCCACAGCCAAGATTTTTAAGTTCCAAAGACAACTTGATGCATTCCTTTAGACTTCACTGATATTTCTCCCTAAATATAGCTTGTTTGAATGAAAAGAAAAAAAAAAAAGACTAAAAACAGAAAAAATATGCAAAGCAAGAACAGCGAACAGTTCAATCAGACAAAGAACCATTTATTTATTTAATTGTAATAAATATTTTATACATAGACATTTTTTATAGACACAGAAGAGCTTTGCCCACTTTCCTGGCACCAATGGCTTTAATAAGACAGGAAAGATTCTCCACCTTTAGGCAGAGAGGCATGGACTGGTGATGCAGGGACACTCACATGCCAGATCCCACATCTGGGCAACAGCTCCCAGGGTATCATTGTTGCCCACAGGAGCTGGAGGGCCCAGGGACGTGCAGGAAGCTGCGCACACCCGATGTGACCTTGGCCAAGACAGAGCTGGCACACGGAGCCAGGCTCCCACTGCCAGGAGCTGGTTGTTCCTCTCCAGCTTCTTCACAGACAGTTCCTTTGTGAGGGACAGAGCTAGCACAGCCTCAGCCCCCTCAAGAACACTATCCGTGTTTCCCTGTGTGTTTATATCCCCAATATTTCCAGTTTACACAAGATATAAATAGGCATTGCTGTAGAAGGACCCTGGTTCAGTTTAACATTTGTGACATCTGGCTCAACTAGAAGTTTACACCACAGAATGATATTTCTTCAAAGATGAGTCTTTAAAAGTGAACAATCCAATATACGCTGTACTTGGATTACATTCTTTAAGAACCTCTGCAGTGATACAACCATCCAGAAAGCAGAACAGATTGCAAGGATTTAAACCTACTTTTCTGTTAGTTTTATGCTTTTACAGCTTCATGCAAAAAGCTCTGAATAGTGAAACCAATGGGGTAAAGGAGGTTAATGGCATTGATTTGTCAAATTATGTGAATTTCTGTGTTAAAATGATAGATTTTATTTTCCTCAGAAATATGAGGATTACTATCAGATGTCTAGCGGGCAAGTACCAAGGCATAGAAGTATGTGAATGCTTATCAGACTATCTTTAATGTGCAGTATTGTTAGAAATAATGTAATTAAGGATAGTAATAGGGATTTTTTTAAAAATAAATTATGCTAATTATATTATCATCTTAAAATTATAATTAAATATTCAGTTATAAGAAATACAAAGAAGATTCAACAATTACATGGCATGTCTCTGTCATGGTGAATATGTTTTAAATTAACATAGTAGCTCATTATAACCAGCTGATTTTATCCAACTACACATGACAGTTTTACTAGGTACTTCCACTGACATTTAAATCAAACTCAATATACAGTACTATGGAGACACTTCCATCCACTTGCTTAAGCTAATGATCTTTGTTCAAAAAACTCATGTAACTATGTTTAAATGTATGAAAATGGGGAAATCCTCTTTATTTTGTGCTTTTTACTCAGCTTTTTTCCATAGATCTCATTTACAGTTTGGTGCCCAATGTCTATAGGACTCCTACCACGACAGTGAACAAATGGTAAACTCCTACTCAGGAGTGGCACAAGGGACTTCTTAGAAAGGCTTCATCACCAAAACTGGAGATTGTCCTGTACTACCTAGCCTGCCTACCTTACTGTTCAGGGTAACTCCTAAAACCTGCTCTGAAAAATGTTTATCCAAATATTTTTTGATGCTTCAGAAGTACCTGGGACCTAAGTTAAGTGGCTCCAGAATAAACAGGCATTATGCAAAGAGGTCAATTTAGAGCTTTGCATTCCCTTTCTTAAATAAAAGGAGCTTAAGCAATCTGCAAGTGGTTTGAAGTTTATCCTGTTAATTTCCTTCCTCCCCCATCCCTAAATACATTATAACTATGTTACTACATGCTTTTGGAAACATGTTAAGTAGAATAGAAGGAAAATCAGGCTTTTTCTAAATTGGAAAGAAAAAAATTAAAATAGTTTATAATAAAAAACCCGTCCACCTGCATTATCACTTACTAAAACTCTCTGTTACATGGTAGGAGCAATTTCATATACAAAGTAGGAATAAGTATAAGCTTTTATTTGTTGGCCAGTTTCTCAGAAGTTAAACTAACTTTTTGAAAGTTATTTGAAGTACTGTATGCAGGAAATCCCTAAAAAGCCTCAGTTCAAACACTGCTTGAATCATAAGACAGCTCAGAAAATACAGAGAAATTGAAATTTATAATGAAATATCTGTTTACTTTGGGTAAGGTGATCTAAAAACTACAGATTTCCCTCAAACATCATCTTTTCTTCATGCAAATTCTAAATGTTTCTATTTGATTTTTTTAACAGAGGTCATATTCCACTTAAATACAGGTGAATTCTATGTACAAGATAAAGGAAAACATGAAGATAATCTAATTTATATAGCCTAGTTTAATGAAAAAGCCTCTAAAACCCAACAATTTAGAAGCTTAGTGATAGATAAGACATCAGTCATTTTAAGGAGACTCCTGTATTGCCACTATATGGTCTTAAAGATCAAGTCCTCCTCATACCTGTTATACCTGTTGTTATCATTCTCAAGACAAGAGCCACAGTTAGTAACATTACAACCAAATTAACATTAAATTGTATGCAAAGATAATATCAGAAACTTATTGGGGAAGAAATAAAGCCCCACACTTGGACTTATGAGAGGAACATAATCTCGTCATGGCTCTCAGCTTACAGAATTTGCAATTACATCTGGCTATGCTGTCCAACATCTGTACCCTCTTACAGTACTCCTTTGAAACAGAAGCTCCCAACTTAAGAGACTACAAATGGAACTACCTATAATTCTGTACAGTTCGAGCTGTTGCTTCTCTCACAGTACCTTATTTAACTGGCTGCCAAATACACTCTTCCACCTCATCTTCAGTGACTGAAGCAAATGGTCAAAGTTCTCAAGGCAGACAAATTTCAATACTGCACTAAGCATTTTCACGCTGTAGGCAATACTGGCCCGTGCCTTTCAGCAACTTGGGTGCCATGCCCTCAAACATCATAACCTGTAGCTAGGCTGCCCTCATACCTTCACATTTTGAATGTTGCTCTGTTTACCAGGACAGGTATCTTGTAGCATTCACACACATCAGAACCCCGGGTTTCCAACCCACCTGACCCAGTCATATCAGCTATTAGCAGAACTTGTCAGACACTCCAAGGTATCAGAAGCAAAGCATAATGCAGAACAAGTGATTTTACCTGTCTTAATAGTATAAAGTAGGTGCTCTTGGCCTTCCGCCAATGGTGCAATCTAGCTCCAGGGGTCACTCACCAAGCCTTGAAGAACTACCAAATCCGCTGTGAAATTGCTCAGAGAATTTAGGGAAAACCTTAACAAAACCTTTATAAGAAGCAGGCCACCAACCAGAAAAATAGAAATTCAGTCGGTGAAGCTGCCTGGGAAGGTTAAGGCAAAAGAGCTCTCCCTTTTAAGACTCACAGGAAACATGTATTATCAATTACTCCAAAACTGTCTTCTCCATACAGCTTTTGCTGTCTTTCCTTATTTTCTCATGTAAGTGACACACTTCAAGAGAAAGTGAGAGAAATTTCCCTTTTCCCAAGTTCACCACTGTGTTTTACCTATACACATGGAAATTACATGAGACAAACAGAAACAAATCTTTACAGGGAAGGTATTTAACAAATCTCTTGTCAGGCCCTATCAGGTCACTTTGTTCTGTCGCTTTATCATTTGTTACCAATACAACCCTGTCTGCAGATGATAGGAACATTTGCTAGTCAACAAATGAAAGTAAGTTAATTACGATGATGATGCCAAGACTGACCTTTTCACAGCTGTTCTCTCACTCCCAATCATCCCCAAGATGTTTGGAAGTCAAATACTAAGCAGTGTTGCTAGTAACTCAATGAGCTAACAAGTGATGAGATTATGTGTTCTGGATTTTAACTTTTCCTTAAAGTAAAACTAAATACCCAGGCTTTACAAATAAAAATAAATAAGGCAAAGTCCCACTAAACATTCCTGTGTAGGAACAAGAACTTCCATGCACTGTGTTCTTTACAGAGCTGCCCAGCAATTCTCACTACAGCATTTAGTGAAATCTGGTGTTAAACCCATCACATTAAAATACAGCACTGGAGCAGGGGGAAAGGGGAATTAGGAGAGACGGTTAGGAAGGGTGGTATCTTCACCTGGCAGAGGCATTCTCCCCTCTTCCAGCTCTTTCAAAGTATGATATCTGCACATAACACAGTCTTGCAGATGAATGAGATCACACACATGACCTGTGGACCTGGATCACACACATGACCCGTAGTTTTATGTCTGGCAAGAAAAGTCTGCTGTGTTTCAGTTCATAATGAGCACCAGCAAGGGTGTTGCCCAGGGGATGGTAAGTGCTCTCAGTCTTGAGCCAGTGAGGGTTGGGAATCTGATGAACTAGAAGGTCTCACAGAAATACGCCTATTCTCTGCCTAACAAATACACATACTAACAATGCCAGACATTTCTTGTTCTAAGGCTGAGACTTTTCACAGCCACCTGCCTGGTACTAGCCTACTAGTAGCAAGGAGAAAGCACACCTCCTTTTCATCCTCTCTGCTCTCTCCAGGAACATACTAGTCACAGCAAGAGAATGCAAGGCTAAAGAAGGACAGCTACACTCTGCTGACTTCCATGCTCCCTTCCTGCCTCTTCAAATAATGAAAGGTAGGAACAGTTCAAGAGTGCGTTGACAAACTATATCAGGAGGGGTCAGTCCATGTACATGCAAGCATTCAACCTGCATAACCCTCAAGCCTCATCTTCTCATTTTCACAGCATCAACCAGGTTGGAAAGGACCTGTGAGATCAAAAAAGCAACACAAGCAACTACGCATTTGAAAGAGATAGCCAGCCAGCAGTCCACACTACTTTCAGGCCTGCCTTGCTCAGCTAGGAAGATAATATGGGGTTTTGTATCCACTGTGTGAAGTGCTATATCCTAGGCAATGGATGCTTTTATTTGGTCCTGCTTTGTCACACACAAGCACAGTTTGCATTTTCAGACAGTAAGTGCTATCTACAGCCATCTCTTAGCTACACTTCTGTTAGAATGGTTAGATGGTTTTTCAACAGTTAGAACTGACAGTTCCCAACCCAGTCTTAAGCCACTGGAATAAGGTAGAGAGTAAATGCAGTTTATGCTAACATTTTCTCCTGTTTAACAACTTGAATGAGGCCTTTTCATCTGAACAGAGCACACAGTCGTGCTGCAAGTAAGGCAGGTATATTCTGTATCATTGCATTTCCATTAAAAAAACCAATTGAACAAGATACCAGCAAAACCAGATTTTCTGTAGGCAGAAGAGGGAAGAAGGGTGACAAACTTTATTGCTCTCTGAAGAAAACTGGAGCACAGAAATGCTTAATATGTCTCAGTTAAATTTGAAAAGGAAAATGCAATAGCTTTGCTTCCCATGGATTGCATTTTTCATCCACTTTGTATTTCCCAGGAAAGTCAGTTGGACTCTTTCCACAGGCTTCACAGAGAGCTGGATCAAAGCTGTTCTACCAAAACAATAGCGTTCCCATTTGTCCCAGTTCACATTTAGGCATGCGAATGCCCAAGGGAAAGAAAAGGACTATTTGACTCAGAGATGAGTGCTTTCCCCCACACAAATACAATTTCTGAAGACTAAGGCAGCCATGCTCCAGCCATTATTGGTACATTTACCGCATATTTCCTTAAGTGAAAAATCCTCCTTCTTTACTCCTAAAAATGTGCTAAAAGGCTATGGAGTACCTTAATCAAGTTTCCAGACTGTTGCATTGCAGTTGGCAAGCAAAGGAAATAAGACAGTGTGATGGCCAGTGACAGAAGATGAGGTATTACATTGCTTTGCTTATTATATTATCATAGCTATTCCTCTGAAGATTGCAAGAACATTGGGGAATTACAGCTTCACATCCCTCCTTATCTTCTACCCCTTCTCATAAAGAAATGGTCATTTCCTGGATTAGAAAAGGGCAACCTAAATAACTTCCACATGTTTCAGGGCAGCTTACTGAAATACAAATCTACATAACACAAAAGAAGAGGAAAACAGCATAGAGAAAGGATAAAGTCGTGGATTTTATTCTGTCTCTTTTCCATACTCCTGAAATATATATGTGGGACAGAAAGTCATCTCAGTTCACATGCCATCAAAAGCTCTGATGGGGCTGTCACTATCAGCATCAATTAGAACTGCCTTCAGCCACCACATGCTGTGTGAGAGCTAACCAAATCCCTCTTAGCCCTGTGTATAAGGGTGAGATACCTCCCCAAACCACTTGCATTTAGTACATTTCATGTGTGCCTGAAAAATTGACCCAGATACTTGCATTTCCATTCTATCTCCTAATAAAATTAAAAACTAAAAACTATTAATATTTAAGCCCTGCCTCATCTTTATACGGCTGAATAAATGCTTAGACTGTGGGAATTTTTTCATCAGGTGACTATTACCATACCATACTTTTAAGCAATAGATTACATACAGATAGCATGGCTCTTCTTCACAGCTGAATTTGATCCCCGTTGTGATATTTTAATAACAAGGTAAAACCAGCATGCACATAATAGCAGGCTGATCAGAGTTTAAAAATAAATCTTCTCTTCAAAAGTAATAGCAGCAGCACATTCTCTTCTCTGCTGCTGCTTTCGGAAATGACTTTATTTGGGTACCAACTGTCAGATTCATGGAAACATTCTGAAGAGTGAGAATGCTGAAATACTTTCTATAACAGTGATCACAGCTGCCATGCAGATGACAGCAAATGACTTTTAAAGAGAAGTAAAAAACAGAAAAAAACACTTTAAAAATGTTTGTCATATATTATCTGCACATCTCAATCCTCCTAAGTAAGGTAAAATACAATTGGTATGAGGTTTTATAAGTACATTTTCTCCTTTTCTCCAAAGTACAAATAAAATATTAAAGTAGGCTCTGACACTGAACTATAGCTATAAAAATCAAAGTGTCATCTATGTACAATGATAACTATGTTAATCATATATTTTATGACATTAAGAAACAGTAAGAAAGCTCTTTTCGAAAAGCTTTTCTAAAGCTTTTTCCACTTTCCTAAAACGGCTCAAAATTATAACCAAGAAAAATCTAAAGTTTGAGAAATATTATATTAGAAGGGTGCCACTGCCATTTAAAAATGCAATTATATTCTAAGAAATTCATCTTTTAAAAGCATAAGAGAGCGTTTCCACTTTTAAGATACATTCTGTCAGGAAGCATATTGGAACAACTTGATAAAATTATTTCTGGACATATGGCTGGCTTTATTTAGAGAATTCAGAGAGAGATTTTTACCACTTCTTCACAGATATTTACACACCCCTCCTCCTTCTCTCCTTTCCCCAGATCACAGGGATCACTGAAGGAGTTCTCATTAGGGCTTCCCAGGAAGTCACAGGAAGTCTTTCATGTCTCCTTCAAATTAAAGTTGTTCATTCTTTTAACGTAATTCCCCACTAATCTCACTGGGGCTTCTTATACATACGAGGTGGCAACAGACTTTGCCCAGCATCCACTAAAGCCTATATAAACTAACAATAAGAACACTTTAATACCTATTACATATTAAACACACTTACCAGCAACTAGATTGATGCCTTCCATTTATAAACACTTTCAGAGCTATCTATATTCTGATTCACAGATTTCACTTGCACAGGGAGGCTCACACTCAAGTAGCACAAAAGAAATATAATCTGAACGCGGTGTCATAAGGGATGAGCTACGTTTATAATATGATGTAATATCCCCATGATGCACAACATCATCCCATCTCTGCTTGTATGCCTAGTGTATGGCATCACCTCAAAGAGGAAAGAAATGCATCAAAGAAGCACATCCACAAAACCTTGAAAAAATAATCATTTTCACATACTCAGATTTGGAAATACAGGCACAAGGAAAAAAGTGCAATGTCTTGGTAAAAAGCACTTTTCCCTCTAAGAGCTCTTACATGACAAAAAAATCATAATGAACTACACAGATAATTTGCTAGGAAAACCAGCTAGAACTGACTCCTCAGACACAAAAACAAAGCAGTTACGTAAAAGTCCTAGAAGCATGAAAATTGTGCTTCAGCAATATGAAAGTGTAGAGGCTCTGATAGTAACAGGAGAACCCATAAATACACAGTTCTCTTTCCAGAGTTACTAATTTCCCCCTGTGCTTAAGTTTGGCAACAGCAATCTTTCCCTTACCACAAACACACATAGAAGTGAGATGTCAAATGACAACAACCAAGAAAAACCTAAGGACTGGCACAGTCCTGTTAAAAGTTTCCTTATGAAAATAAGGGAAAACAGCTGTGTCCGATTTTAAAATACCCTTCCACAAGCTCTCACCAGGTTGTCTGGACTCCAGGCCTGGCCTCATATGCAGTTACTTTAGAGCACTTGTTAGGAGTCCAGACATCATTTTTGTTACTGTGATCCTGTCCATCTTTCATAAAATTCTCTTAAGACTTCCTATCCCAGCCATATGCAAATGAATTCATATTTGAATAATTCAGAGGAAAACTAAAATAATGCTCAACAGAGATGAAGACCTCCATCCCAATTTGTAGGTGATTCAAAACAAAACAATTTCACCTTGAAACTTTACAATGGAGTTTCACTTAAAATTCTTTCAGTTCTTTTTCCCTAGATTTATTCTTTTTTTTCTAATGTTTAAACACATAAAATTAATTACAATTCCCCCCTTCACCTACCGCTAAAGATTTTCAGTTTGGAGGTTTGAGTTGGGTTTTGTTGGGTTTTTTTTGGCTATTACTTGCTAACTTTTTTTCTCTTCCTTTAAAATGTCACCATTAAAAAAGGAACCAGATTTTTATAGACAAAAAAGGCAAAGCTTTTTATTTTCTATCAAATACATCTAGTTTGAATAAGCACATTCCTTTATAGAACATCAACCAGAATGAATAATTATTCCCCTCTCATTCAACAAAACTAAAATGGTTGGCTGGCTTATAGATATGAATTTTTTTAGTGGAGGAACATAAATCTCCCACATTTCCTTTACATCCAAGTGACAAATCTTTGCCTTTTTACTTCACTGTGTCAAGGAGCTCTGGATTCTATTTATACACAGGAATAAAACTGTTCTTCATTTCCTACCCTAAGGCCTCGTCTTGACAGATCTCCATTATAGCTTTTCATCTGAAAAACTGCATGCCTTTTATCATTTATCCTTGCCCAAGTTCCCAAGTATCAGTCTTTATATAACATCATCTATTTTCATTCAGCTGTATTCCATTAGCCACTACAAACCTCTCTGTATGTGTGTCCACAGTGCTGAGACAGCATTCACAGCAAAGCTAATTGAGACAACAGAGAGCTACACTTCTAGTTCCAGTCTGGTGGTTCTGATGGGGATACTTTCCTCAGCCAAGGAAATAGGATAAGAAATAAATAGGAAGGCAGAACAGAGGGCAGGGAGAAGTGGGGGAAACATGCCCTAGGCCAAATCATAGGATTATAAAAGCACTCAGATGGGAAAGGACCTCTGGAGGCCATCTGGTCTGACCCCCTGCACAAAGCAAAGTGAAATTCAAAGTCAGGCCACACCGCTCAGGTCCTACTGGGTTGTGTTCCACAGGCCTCCAAGGGCACCCCAGCCTCCCCTGGCCACCCCCTTCTCCAAACTCAGAGACACTGGTGCCATGTGGCATCTTCCAGTTCCAAGGAACTGAACAGTATCTGACGAAGACACCTGAAGAGTTTTCTGACATCATGGCACTCTACATGTTACATTTATGTGATTAATGGCTGTGGAAATTACAGGTAGCAACTACAATATCTACAGGATTGCTTAACATTCAAGTGAAACAGAAGCAGAGGAGGATTTCTAGACACTCAGAGAAGCAATTCTCCATGACCTTTGATTAAAACACTGAAATGTAACAATATTCTGCACTATTCTTATGCTGTAGATATTCCTTGGAGGCTGTCAACAATTTAAAACAACAACCAACCCACCCCATCTTTTCTAGTAAGAAAATATCTTAATTTCTAAATCAAAGGTGAGTAAAATCATACAGAGAGATGAAAGGACATTACTGATGCAGTCTGAGACAGGAGCTGAAGGAGTTTCAACACATCTGTAGCATTCACTACTCTTGTCCCATACTGCTAAAAAAAGAAGGGAGAAATTCACCAAAATGTTCAGCATTGATCCGTCTGTGTTCATAGTAAGGCCTACAAATTCTGCAGTGGCTTTGCTGGAGCAACCACCCCCAGAGAGAGCATTTTCAAAGGCTCCCTTAAAATTTCTGATGATTAGCATCACTGCTAATAAAACTGCACAGATTTGCCATCACTATAACCTGCAAATATCTGGATTGATAGAACTGACTGTCATCTCATATGATAATAGTTGGGTCCTCAATTTCCCCAGTGTTTATTCATACAAAGAAAATTTATTCCTGTGACCTTTGCTTCCTAAAATTAAGCAGAATAAATGGAGAAATTATTCTATAATTGAAACCCACAGGATGACTATTGGCAGTTCAGCTCCAGAGATTTTTACCTTTAATCCACACCTCATAAAACCTGTAATGAAAATTACAACTAAATACACCAGGCAATAATAATAATTAATAATAATAATAATAATAATAAGGTGCTGTTTGAAAAGACCAGTAATGTTATTCTGTTCTGTCAGTGCCATAAACAGAATGCGCAAGAGAATAATCTGATAATAATGAATTCATGACTAGTGTTCATGTTTTTCAACCCCCTTTGAATGAAAATTTTGGTAAAAAAAAAAAAAGACTGAGTTACTAATTCTTATTTGAACATCAACAGGCAAAAAGGACAAGTGAGACATGTAAAGCATATATAATGCAACTGCCACTACTGTATTAGAAATTAATCTGACAGACTTCTGAGGAAAAAATTTATTTTAATAAAAGATGTTTGTGAAATATTTTTTCCATTTTCTTTCCTTTGTGTATTGTAGACAAGAAAACAGGAGTCTGAAGGTAAATATAATAACCCTCTCTAGTCTCACCACCACCACCACCACCTGAAGTGTAATTAACTGTTGCATTTTTTTCAAACATCAGCTTCACCCCCACTACACACCCAGCTTTCTAATATGTACTATCAAGAACCTCTTTTTTTTTCCTCTTTAGCCAAGCCTCAGTTATGAAAGAAGAAAATCAGAAAATCCATTCTAAGGCAAGATTAAGAAAATGTTGTTTCCTGATCTGAATTTTAAGTATGTTTCTAGATAAATAACCGATACAGCAATAAATATAATTTGAATCAACTGGTCATTAATAATGTATGGTACCCACAAATAATTATGTCACCACCATTTGCAATGTTTTGGAGTGAATTGAACTTTTGAGACTCAGGTCTGAAAAATAAGGAATCTTTGCCCTCTGGGTTTCTGACTGTGTCATGACCTTTCAGATTACCTAAATTACACCTTTTCTTACACTCAGCATCTCAAAGAAGACAAGAAGGGCTTTGAGTCTCCCATGCTGGGTTTTATTAGAATAAAAGGTAGAGCCTTTTAAAACAGAGGGAACTCCTCTCTGGTTTGTAAAACAGAATAACAGTAAGAGAGACTTTCAAATCCCTCTCCTCCTCTGCTCAGCCTGCCTTTTCCAAAAGGACCCTTTTGTTCATGCTTACACTTTCTCTGAGGTTTCTTGCTCCCCTTGACCTCCCCAACCAGGCTCTCTTGAGAGCCAAAGACCCATAGAAAGTCACCCCAGCTGCTTCCCATGTGTTTCCTCCTTGCTGTTCCCAGGAATTACCATCCTCCTGAACAGTTATTTCTCCCCTTGGGAACAAGCTGTCATCCTCCTTCCAGAGTCTTCATCAAAGCCGGCAGGATAAGGCAAACAGGCAGCTGCCCTCTTTCCTGCAGCCCCACCACAGGCAAGAGAGCAAACAAAGGAATTAAATGGCAATACAGCCCACAACATTTTAATTGAAACTTATTCCTGTAGCAGTGAGGGATCTAACTAAAGACTACAGGACTTCAGAGATAGTATATTGTTCTGACACTCATTGCCCGTTTTTAAAAGCCCATCCTCATTCCTACCACTCTGCAATTCTACCCCCCACTTCCATGCATCCAGCCTCTCAGGCAGCTTACAAAGCCTGAGTGAAGCAGGCAGAGGCCAATCATTTACGTAATTAATGAACCACCAAATTTCAAAATATATTTAATATTCAATTATAGGATATGCCTACTCCAATACTTAGTTTTGCTGGATTCTCTTCCCTATTTTCACTTTTTCCCCTTCTCCTTTTCTTCAAAGAGTTTCTTGCTTTATCTCTGCATAGCAAGGCACATCTGGGTCAGGTACTTGGTAAATTCACAGGGTGGACCTTTGTACTGATTTACCCCTTGTAAAAGGAAGAATGCTGTATTATAAAGATCTCTACAAAAAGCCACAAGAATCTCAGTAGTCTATAATCTTGCCCACAATCTGCAAAGCTTCCTGTCTAAAATTTAAACTTGCAGGAAGTAAGGACATGGATAGTAACCAATTGATGTATATAGTTATGTGCTAAAATGTGGATTCAATTTCCAGATCTGATACCAGTTTCCTCCATGATTTTCCACAAGCCTCCATTTTTATCTTTAGGTCTGTACATTTAAGATATTGGTATTCCCCTGCATCCTGCAGAGACTCTAGATAAGCTTTCTGAAGGATTATGCTACAGCACAGACAGGAAAAAATATAAAGGAAAACAAAAATCTATGAAGAAAACCTCCTAAACAAGGGTTACTGTAAACAAAGAGTAGGTTTCTCAATGTTATTGATCTGATACAAATGCTGTAGAAGAGGTCTGCATGGAAAAAAACCCAAGAACAAAACCCAGTATTCGAATCATAGCATCTGAAGTGGTCAGAAAACAGCTGACAACTTTCTCATTTCCAGACCTCAAGTTTCCACTCTTCAGACACAATACTGAACATGGTACAATCTGGACAGGAACAAACTCTTAAAGAAATCTACTATGCAGCAGTAAACTTCACATTGAAGATTCATAATTAATTGATTTTAAAATATTGTCTCCATGACCAAATTTTAACAGGAGCACATACACAAGTTAGGAAGTTCAAAGTCACTTTCAAGTGCAAAGTTACCTTAAAGCACAACTACAAATCAAAATTAGAGACACACAAAATCACAACTCAGATCTCTACAAATGTTTCTTGTTAATAAAACAGAAAAATACTTTTGTGTCAATGACAGCCAAGCTTTGTAAATGCTCTGTTTTCTATGAGATGAAGGATATTACTATTTCCCCCTGCTTTTAGAGAACAACTAGAAGCAGAAAGACTAATAATACATAATGGCAGAGTCCTGCATTTAACTGGTGCTAAATATTCACTGTTTTTCTGAAGCTTTGAAATCTAAATTAGTTCTTTAGAAAATTACTTTCACCATCTGCATAGCATAAAACTAATCTTACTCAACAATTAGTTTTAAATCTTACAATATGAAACTAAATTCAAAAAGAAACTAAATAGAAAAGGGTAAAACTAGTAAATTGAGGTTTAAACATAACAGCAATAAAAAGCAATTAAAAACATCAGTATAAAAGTCCAGTGCATGTACTTCACATTTTCTTCAAGTTTAATTTTAAGTAACTCCATAACATTTAACTATTTTTTCCTTCAACACCAGAACTATTAATCTTGCCAATGATTTTGGCACTGTTATCACTATCAGCTCATTTGAAGTCAGACTTGCACCTGGCTTCTGACTGCTGGCACCCATTTACAAATTTAAATCAATTAAACCTATTAGTATGTTCTCTGCAATGCACTTTAATTTTTATAGTTATGCATTATTAATGTAATCATCTCACCAAGTCCTATATCATATAAAGAGAAAAAAATGGAAGGATTCAAGATACAGGAATTTAAGTAGATCAGAAGTTACTGTCCTGTATATTATTTTAATATTAAAACAAATAATTTGGCAAATATTCACTGTACCTTTTATATCATTTACTCACTCTAGGAGAAACATGAGTAAAGCTGACATAAAATTAGCAGACAAAGCAACTGCAAGGGGGACAATCTATGTAAATAAATTATTCTATGTGAATAGATGATCAGATTTTGTCATTGGATTTCTGTACTGAAACAAAAGTAGTCATTGCCCAAAACCAAGCATGAACAGTGCATATACAGAGGCTCAATTGTAATATCCTGTGTTTGTCAACTGATAAGTACATTGTCCAGAAAAAGGTGAGTTTGATTGCTGCTGCAATTCTTTTAACAGACTCATTGCCTAAGCAAAAACAAGAGTAGCTTTTAATTCAAAAGAAAATTTTCAAAATTAAACAAGTACTGAGTGTCATTCAAACAACAGTGATGGAATCCCAAAAACAGCATTTGAAAGTCTGCTCAATGCTAAGGATTTTGTCCAAGAGTTCGTGTTTCGAAAAGAAAGCTCATTGCAATAATTTGTTGGCAAAGACAAAACCTCCTATCTCTCTAAAACATGCTCCTGTTAAAATCAGCCAGCTGATACAAGATTTCTTTCTTTTTTCTCCTTATTTACTTACAGGTGCATCTTCCAACTATTACAGACCCTCAGCTCTTCCCATCACACTGAAGAGATGTTATTTTAGCTATATCCCTTATATAACCTTTCTTCAACTAATGATCACCTGTAAGTAATCCCATTTTAAATAAAGGTCAAAATTTTATATCCAATAGGGTAAGCAGGGCTGCAGAAAATTCAACTAAAGCATGCGATATTTTAATGATCTAGATATCAAACCATTCTTAAGATGGGTTTTCACTATTAGAATTAATTAGCTTTAGAGTTTTATGTGTCATTGCTGGTTAAACTTTGTGTTAATGTGCTTCACTTCAACAAGCAAGACCTCTTTGGAAATGTCAGTTCATGAAATACAGTTGTTTATCATACCTCTTGAGCAATAAGAAGGGCACACCATCTGATAGCTGTAGCACAGAAAGCAAATGCTATTTCATGCTTCACAGCATCAACTAATCATAGCAGAGGCTCTGACAGCTCTGCTTAGGCTGCACCACCTCCCAGGACTGGAAGGTTCTGGGAGTTGCCTCAGCTAAAGCCTGTGCATGAGAGCTCTGTAACAGGACCCAAATGGGACTGTTGAGGACTCAGGACAGCAATCCTGATGGCTCCCATCCTACACACCAGTTTACAACCCTTGCCCTGCAGCAAAGCTGAAGAGCTACAATTTGGCACATTTGGGCTAACAGGATTTTGGCTAAATCTACTACCCCAGAGAGGTTGAGGACCCTCACCTTCCTTTAGAGGCACTGGGAAATGAGCATGGTCAACGTCAGGCAATACAATGCTTACAGAGCACACATGGTTTTCTGTCAGCTCCAAAGGCAGGCACATAAGACCCTGTCCTGTATGACCTCTAGCTCCTGTAATTCATCACTGCTATGGAACAGGAAAAATGGTGCTCTTAGAAAACACATGAATGTTCATAATTTTTCAAAGTCAGACTTGCCACACCTTACCCAGTGCTGCCAACCCTACATTTTTATCTTAATCCTAGGATCTGTGATGGGTTTTAGAAAATCTCATAGACAGACAAACTACAGGTATGGCAGTGAAAGCTCCTATATCATCTTGTAGCCTGTAAGGACAGGTTTGTCAATATGTCCTAATTAACAGATGTCACACACAACTATTGAAGTTAATCAAAATTCACAGTAAGAATTGTTTTAGAGGCAAAATCCAATAGCAGATGTTCACAGAATAAAAATCACTGCAGCTATAAGGCAAACCAATGTGCCCTGTCAGCTTCAAGCAGCAACTTTTTGAGACCTCTGACATTTGAATCAGTGTATCGGTATCTACTGTAATCTCTGCTGGTATGTCTAAAGCCCTTTGAAAATATTTTTGCTTGTGATCTGCTTACCACTTGGGGGCAACTAATTGCACAAGTATTAGTTCCTAAAAGTTCATCATAAAAATCAGAGATTTTGGTTCAACAGCTTAACTTTGAGTCTCATATGATTCTCAGATCATTACAAGAGATAATACTAAATGAACAGAGGTTTAGACCACACAAATAGACAGACTAAGATATAATCATAAAAAAGGAAAAAAAAATTATGTCTCCAACATTCACTGAATTTCGAGGTCAATAATTCCATCACTGAGAAGACACATACATAGCAAAGTACAACCCAAAGTCAAAATTGTGTAAAATATGTTATATGTATGTGGAATATCTGAAAGCCTGGCTCACTCACAGTAGCTCACATGGCTATAAAAAAAAAAAAACACCGCTGAAACTAATCAAAGACCTCAGTAGAAAAGAACAGGATTTTTTTTATTGTTCTTTTGTGCAATATATAGTCAACCGTCAACCTCACTCTCCCTTCATAATGTTTTTCCTTTGTTTTGATTTATTCAAGAACATATTACCAAAGAAGGCCAGAA
This sequence comes from Ploceus nigricollis, assembly GCA_013399945.1. NCBI lineage: Eukaryota > Metazoa > Chordata > Aves > Passeriformes > Ploceidae > Ploceus > Ploceus nigricollis. The sequence goes on from VXBC01001505.1 coordinate 775,571, forward strand.
AGGTTAGATGCTATTTCAAAACAGGAGGTGGAAAAAAAGAGCATAATATTATCCCACTTCAACCCTCCAATCCTCAATATATATCTGATTTACTGTTTGAATCAGAATGTGCAGAGGAATATTATGCGCCAGTCTTGTTGCTCAGTGCAACTTTATGTGCACACACAAAGCACCTTCTGCTTTGGAAGGATAAAAAGAACCAGTAAGAAGGTTCATAATTAGCACCAAGAGAACTGAATGTTTTTCATCTCTTAGATGCACATGGAAGCATATTTGAACATTGTAACCATAGGGAAGAAATGAAAAATTAAAAAGTTCACAGAGAGAGGATAGGGGATATTGGATCTAGGGAGAAGAGGTGAACATCTTGACAAGGAGAGAGAAGGCAGGAAGAAGGAGGATGAACATTTTATGAGATACAAGAAAAATAAGGAAGCAACTAAGAAGGGCTTGAAAAGAAAAGAAGGATTAAAAATCACTGGAGACTGCGAAAGGACAATACAATGCAGAAATGATGAAGAAATGGAGGGAAAAAAATATAAATAATACGAGAACACCAAGCAGTGAAAGACAGATGAAAGGATAAGGCAAAAAAACAATATATGATGAGATAAGCAGAAACTATCACAAAAATTCACAACTAGCCCATGTCGACCAGGGAGAGAGATTAGCATTCAAAGTGTAGAAAGGCAAGAGTAAATATTCATTCAGGTATATGAGGTGTCAAGGCCAAACTGGGGCACCTCAAATGTGATTCTACAAAGGGTTATTATGCTCTTCAAATTTTCAGGTAAAATACAATTTGACAAAGTAGTAGCACCCACACTACTGATTACTGCTTAGAATAAAATTTTACAAAAACTATATTCTTGCAGCATTCTTGATATGTCTATTGATCCAGATGTCAGTCTTGCTATAGCTACTTATCTATGATGTCAGACAACACTGGGAATGTTTCAAAGACATGTTAGCAAGGACAGGATTCTGGTAATATTTTGGCTATTCAGGGATATCCTTTATCCTTCACTGGAAGCTCTAAGTTTCTACTAAGCAAAGTCTATTTCCAGGGCTAGGCTCATTTTTACATTGTTTTACTTAAGCATGAAACATACCAGAGTCTCTAGTAAAATTCCATTGCCTCATTACATTACAGTGTAATGTAATGTAAACTTGTATATATGTATGTACATATATATATTTTATATATATATATATACACACACATACACACATCAAAGTTATTACACTCTATAATAAAGACCTACTGATATAATAGGAAATCATTTTCATAAAGAATGCTATTTTTCTTTTCTGATCTATAACAATTTTTGTAGAAAACAAACACTTCTGATTTATGATTAAATGGCCCTAAAGGACAAACATTTTAAAGTTCAGTGAAGGAAACTCCTCCTTTTCTACACCACTGGTCCCTGACTATTCTCTAATCCCATCAGCAATTTACCAATCAGTGAATCTGTCAGAAGGTATTTCCCAGGTGAACTGTTACTGTCTGTGTATTCTGTGCACAACACACATTTTCTATTTTTATTATTTCTTTAGATTTATAGAAGATGTCAGACATTCTTGAGGGGCCTTTTCTGTGGTGTAGAATCCTGTGCTACAGACAGAATCACAATCTAATCAATGTTATTGCAACAAACAGAAAATTGCTCCATGCTCACTAAACAGCCCTATAATGGTCTACAGACCAAATAAAACACCAGGGGAACATAAACACTCCCATATCCTTTCCAGTGATTTCACAAAAATACCTCAATAACTGCCTGCTCTAGTTCACCATAACAACAAGTACTGTCGTCTTTGTCAACGTTATCAAGAACGGCCTAGATGTTGTCCCGTTTAACCAAATCTAGAAAAATTTAAAGCTCTCAAATTGCAAAAAAACAGGGATTTTACTGAAACATGCAGGTTGCCAGAAGAGCTCCCCAGCCACTGCTTTAGGCAGGCTTTGCTGAAGGCCAGTGGGAAATTGCTGCTCTTACCGAACACATCAGATCAGTGTGATTGCAAGGTGGCAGACACACATGAAGGACCAGAGTAAAGTCAACCTGAAAAATAGCAGCTTTCAGTATTCCACTCTAGGCAGCTAAAAGATGCACAGTCCTTTTTATGGTGATTATCCAAAAAAAAAATGCTAAGCCAAACACTAAAATGAAAATGAGGATTCTAGTAGCAGTTTTGCTGCAGATTTCCCTACAGTACATCCAGGTTGTCTAAATTTCATACCCATTCAGAATGGTGGCCTATCCTCTCTCAAAATTGGTAATACCACCTCCACATTTGCATAGCTTTATCAGTTTTATGTCTGTGCTGTCATAGGTATGTGCTATACACTGATTTGTGGATAGCTGAAGTCTTTCCTCACTGCACTGACATTTAGGGATGTGAATTCATATTTTATTATGGCTTTAAGCTATCTACATATCTCCTTTTTTATCTACACCTTGAGAAAGTGCTGTACAAGGCTTTTTTGGTTTTAAGTCACTTGCATATTCACTTATAGCAGCTTTGATATTCAGCTATTTTGTCTTTTGTGTGTTATACCTCATTAACATAGAATGCAGACGCCCTAGTGAATAATTAGCTAGGGTAGGATACTTGACTCCCATAGACGCATATTTAATTTGACATTTAAATTAATATCAGAGTACTGTGGCTTCATTCAAAAGTCACCCAAAAAAAAAAAAAAAAACACACAAAAGAAACCCCCAAAACCAAACCCCTGAACTGCTCACTGAGCAANACCAGCAATGGTAACCTACACAAGAATATATTCACTGGAAACAAAAAAAATCTGTCTGCTAGATATGCACAGAAGTGCCAAGTTATTTATGGAATTAATTCTACTGTGCTGCTCAAGAAGAAACAGAACAAGGCTGTGCCCAAAAATAAATCAAGAGGAGGGAAACCTGTTACAAGGCAGCAAGCAACTGTTATTTAAATATTTTTAAATGTGGATGGCAATAGGTGATCCAATTTGCATGAAGAGCAGCTCTGAAGAAGGTATCCCAGGCTGACTTAAGAAGCATTAAGGTGATTATGTCACTCGAATGAAGCATCCTTTAGCAAATTCACTTATGTACTGATAATGAATCACTTCCTACCTTAGGAGAACAGCAACAAGGTTTGTAACCTTTCTCAAACTATTGTCATCTGCTTATTATGGCCAAAAAGGCCAACGCTTTACCAGATATCTATTTCTAGCAGTAAGTTAAAGGACATTTTAGATCTTATGCAGCATCCATTACATCGATATAGCTTTTTGTGATTTCTCTTCAGGAACCAAAAATCCAGATAAAAAGGCAAAGTTGAAATTAGTTGCATGGCTGGGTGTTTAACTGGTACTTCTCTGCAGAATTATATTTCTATGATAGGTGAAATACTACTTCAGGTGAAGTCTAAAAAGTAGAGTATATAAATTCCAGTTTATTAGCATGAAACAATAATTTCAATATTTGATAAAACCTATCATCTTCGTGAAGGATATGCCACACTAGATGAAGATTATCTGACTTATTAGCCCACCAAAAAACTGAGTTAGAAAGGTGTGAACAATGCTGGCTCAGCCTGCAAGTTTAAGTTGCCTATTTTCTTCTGATTGTCCCAGACTTTGAACTGACAGGACGGAAAATCCAACTTTAATGTCTGGATTCAAACCGCAATGACTACATGACATAAATAACTGATCTTATCTAAGCTCAAACAATTCTGACAGTTCAACTTGTGCAGTTGCATTACAATAGATAAGGTATCACCCTATCAGTAATGCTGTCACTTTATCAGGTATTTTATCTGGCACAAAAACCATGAAGCTAGAATAAAATTCAGTCATACTTTCTGACTTATGCAAAAGGAATGCAACTGCTTGAATAAAGCTGCCACTGAAGGGTTTGAGATACAAGGAAGTAGGCATATTTAACTTGTCTTGCAAACTTCCTGATTTTCTTCCCATCACCATATCATGTCCTCTCCTACAGCCATTTATTTGGTCTTGTTTGCAGGGCTCAGCAAGAAAACAGTCGTTCACTGTACAGGGTTGATTGTTGACTGGGGAAAGCTCAAAAATAGAAGAAGTCTGAAAAAGCAGAGGCTGCCTGGTTGTACCACATGAAGAACTTCCCTCTTGGACAGAGGGACTGTTTTTGTACAAAAACTGTTAACTATTTCATCAAATGGCACTGCCAGTCTTGTATTTGCTCAAGCACCTGTTTTGGTGCTTGAGCAAATACAATATACAAATATACAAAATACAATATACAAATACAACAAATACACCTGTATTTGCCCAAGCACCCAAAGGCACAGCGTGCCATGGAGTCACGCTCTGTCTTAGCTAAAAGGCCTTTATCCCCTTTGCAGAAATGCTGGCCACAGGGTTCATAGCTCCCCACAGATTTCAAAAATACTCTTGAAATGCTAAGGATGGTTGGTGCTATCTGAAAGCTCAGGTAAGGCAGAAAACAGGAGGGGGAGCTCTCACTGCACCACATAGGAGGAGAAACTGGTCTGGAATGGCTCTTCTACCAAACAGGGAGAGTTCAGGCAACATCGTTTCTGCCTGCCAGTGCCATGCTTTGGCAGCCTTGTGCTGGTGGGAAGGGTGCATCACTCTTCCAGCTAGATCCTTTTCTTTAAAGCATTTCCCATTTTCTAAACAGACAGTTTTTAATTTATTGGTTTTAATCTAATCTTTTAATTTATTTTCTTTACCAGGAGCAAGAAAATAATCATATTCTGCCATGTGAAAGGCTGCACTTCTACCCCATGCTTTTGTCTGAATGCTGAGCTAGGAAACCTGCACACATTTTTAATCTAAAATCCCCCACAACTTTGGTTCCCTCAGTAACTCAGCTATGCTGCATGCATGCATTAATACATCAGCACTTGGCGGCACAGAGAAGCATGCAGCACCACTAAGAGTACAAGTGTGGAAGAATCATAGTTGCTTTGGTAACCATCACTTTGAATTTTCCTGACTTCTTTTTTTCCTTCTTGCCTTTAAATACTCAGCCATAATTCCACATGTGTCTGCATTGATAGTCATAAGATTTAAGTAAAGTATAGTTTACCCAATGCTAAAACCTGACAACTGCAATGTTTTTTGTTTTAAGCATATTCCCATATATATTTAAAATTATTCTCATCCAGTTCCTTCGCCAGAATGAAAAAAAACCCACGAACTTAAAGATGGCTTCTGATCTGATGGTGTTCCTAGGGAGGGGAGCATAGAAATATAAATTAAAAATATACAAATATACAAAAATACAAATACAAAACCAGCCATGACTCCAGAGCTGCTTTAGTACTCTCTTAAAACTTCCCTTCACATGATGTAGAGATGGAGCACAGGGAGCACCCACGGTGCTTTCTCCAAGGGGCTCCCCATGTCAGCCCAAATACCAGCGCTTATCACACACACAACAACTCCTGATCCTAACAATGTGCGATAGAAGTTTTGCCAATACACTCACTGCTAAATAAAAGCAGTATCTACAACCTTTAAAGGAATGCAGGCTCTTTTTATTTTATAATGATTCATACATTCAATTTTAATAATTACCTATTTTAAAAATTATTAAGAATTTTTGATGTCAAATTAATCAAGGATCTATTTCTACCAATGCTTCCTTTTTCTGCAGAACATCATTATTCCACTGCTGAAAGTTTTATTTCAGTATACAGGGCAATTTAAAAAAAAGCTAATACAAAGTATGAACATAGCAAAATCAACACAAAGGCTTCTATAGACTCGATATGAAAGTACTATTTACAAAAAATATAGACTAAAGATAGTATCGGAAAATTAAACACTTCCACAAATTTATGCCTCCAACAGAGAGATTTCTTTGCAAGGGATAAAATCACACAATGATTTTCGAATACAATACTTCATTTGCAGCAAACATGAAACTGGATCTTCTCTTAAAGAAATATTAAGAGCCAAGAACTAGTCCTGTTAAGGCAGGGTGAGGGGAAGGCAAAGGGGACAAGAACTGGCTAAGAGGAGCCCTCCTGTATGCTGCGGGTACTGTAACTGGAAATACAGGGAGATGCCAGGCTGCTCCAGACGTGCCTCCCAGCTTAGCCAGCAGTTCCTAGGCACAAACAAGCCACAAGGAAGCAAAGCTCCACATCACCTACTGTAGTTCTAAGGGTTGCACTAACCTTTAAAAGCCAAGTTCAGCTACTGTGGATTAGCAGAAAGTACAACTTGGGTTTGTAAACAGGATGGAAGAAATCTCTTGTGATCTTATATGCAGATACTAATCCTTTCCCCCCACCACATATATGCACCAAATATCACATAGGGCACATGTGAATAGAAGGTACAGCATTTCCTCTGTACCTACAAGTCACCTACAAAATGACAGAAACAAAAAGAAATCACCTTAAAACTTAACTTGACATTCACTTGCATCCCTGTGAAAAGACTAAGTGGAAATCCATGTCCTATACTGAGGCCACTTCCAGGCAGAGCAGCAAGAAGCCTGAGGAGAGAAAACTTGGACCCTCACAGTTCATCCACAGGGTCAGCCTTGTAGATGAAAACACAGAATCTGGAAGCAGATCCAAATCACCTACATAAATTCAACAGTGTTATCAAACCTTCTTTCAAAACTCTAAGGATTACACTACCTCTAAAACATTGCAGCTACTAAACAAATTCAGAACCCAGGTCCTACCCCTAAAGAAGGAATTCTTTTTAAACCCTCCCCATTTTACATCTCCTGCTAAAGTACAATAAAATTTAAAAAAAAGATAAGACGCCTGACAAGCGGAACCAAATGCTCATGGTTCAAGTCTTGCTTTTACTGCCTTGCTATTACAGTAAGACATATCAAAACAGATTAAGAAGGCTAATGCTGAATTATGCAGAAATCAGTAGTACAGAATTACAGTGGGGAAAACCAAGTAGTCTGTCAAACTGCCTGTAGAGAACTTAGAAGTATCTGGGGCATTTGCTAGATAGTTCTGTGAAAATAAATTATCTACTATCCTAATTTTTTTAGGATCCCCAATGTCAGTTATATAGAGAGAATGCTTCCACATAAATTTTCATTCACTGAAAAATACCATTAAGATGGTCAAAACTGTACACAAATTCAGAATAAATGTGGTGAATAATTTTCGATTAACAAAAAACTGAATGCTGAAAGGGATGCCATGATTAATCTGTTACATTTTACTTTTTTGGGTTGATTTTCCAGCCGCCTCTCAAAAACTGGAAGAGGAGATGCAAGTCTGCCTTATAATTTAAAGTTTGTAATTACAGGACACACAGTTTCAAATCTAGTGTTTCAACAGCTCTACCTGAAGCATTTAGGGACTTCTTCTTTTCCATACTAAAAATCAAAATGCAAAAAGAGTAAAGGCAAATTACAGGAAGCACGTGGAGGCAAAATTAATAGGTAGAGCACAACAAATAGACACAAACCAACACAATTTCCATTTATCTGATGCCAAGGACTGTAGCTGTAGCTCCAGAGAGAGCTCTGTACATGGAAGGCCATGTACATGTACTCTGTACATGGGAAGCAAGACCCAAGTCCTCCTGGTGCCCCTGACTAGACCCTTCCTGTCTCAATCCTGCAGCTCCCACTACAGGAGCCACTGTTCCTGTCACCTTCTGGTTCCAGCCAAACCCCACTTATTTTCCTCTCAGCTCCTTTTCCTTACTTACAAATCAGCTGCCAGAGGTTTCCATTTGGATCACATTTTGCATGCAGGTACATTTCGCGTGACATCCTTGGCCACAGCACTGGCTGCAGCCAGTCAGGTTATCCTTTACAGACTGCATTAGGTTTCTGTGACAAAACAACACATTGGCATTCTTAGGGAGTTCTATCAGAACTACTCCCCAGGTGTCCAGATATATCAAGCTTCATGAATACGAACAATTCCTACAGCTGCACGATACAGAGTAACTCTACATATAGGGTTCAAGAGCAGGAATTAATGTGGTCCACCACATTTCCCTTATATAGTCCAAACAAAGCCAGGTTCCTACAGAGTTCCTCTGCTGACTGCTATAGGAGCACAGCTGCTGTATAAATTAGCAAGTTAAGTAAATCAGCTGAAGCCAATCTGAATATTTAATCTCAGCATGGAGTTCCAGGATGTGCATTTACATACATAAGGTAACTATCTTCAAGACTTGATTTTAATAAGCCATCTAATTTTTGGTATTAAAATAGAAATTATATTGCTATATTACCAAACTTTCTTCACACTTGTATAGATGCTTTAGATAACAGCTGCTGTTTTACTGGAAATTGAGCATGCTATCACTTAATTCCAGAGAAAAGAAGTATCCTCATTTGTTAAAACAAAACAGAGCTGCCAAACAAAGTTTATCAATTACCTGTCAAATTACAGCACACTTCAGAAACCTACCCTTGAATCCTCAATTATCTCTTCCTACCCAATTATCTGCAAGCTGTTGGAACAATTCAATTAATGAATTTAATTAATTTAGTATTTTTTCTGATTCCCGTGCTAACTGAGATGATGCACCTGCCTGCAGACAGAGGAACCCGCTTGCTGCAGCTGCACCACGGCCACCTCAGTCTCTGAGCATCAGTAGCTGTCACCTCCCAAGAGCAGAAAAACCAGCATAGGATTAACGCAGTTTCCAAATATTCACATTGGCAACTACTTAGAGCTCCAGAAGGCAAACACAGACCTGAAATGGATCTCTGCTAGTTAAAGAGAACACGGAAGAATATTTTGGGCTATAGATTACACCCCTGCAACTCAGTAAAACGTACCTCAGTTATTTTGTAGTTAATGGGAATAACAGAGAGCAAGTTTTGTCTCTAATTACTCCCCAACATTTAATCCTGCCACTGAAATCTTTTTTCTAACATTCAGCCATTAGGCAATGACGTAGTGAAGAATCTCTGCACATCAAAGTAGTAACTTCTTGCTTGGATACTTATATCTAGACATTAGTTTTATATCTGCATCAGGCTTTATTATGGCAAAAAATGTATTAATTGACCAACTATTATATTTCATATACTTATATGAATTACATTATCACATGTCCATATTACTTGAAACAAAATAATCTGATTATTCTGGTTAACTACATACATGCTCAGAAATTATGTTACTGAACTCTCCTGTCTCCAGGCCAACAAATAAATGTTACACCAAGCAACAACTTCATTTCTCCATGTTAGAGGCTCTCTACCCAGCAAAAGAGTACCACAGAAGGAATCAGTAAGATCTTTCTGTAAATTTGTACAGAGATGACCTTTACAAAATAAACATAGAAATATCAAATTCATGGTCTGCCCTTTTTCCATAATCCATATACCAATAAGGAAAGGATAAAACATTTCTCAGTTCTCCGTTTGAGAATGGCCTCTGAATGTTTTAAGTCAGGCAACAGAAGCAACATCTCTGCTCAAAGTAAACATGGGATTCCCTCCACAGCCCTTTACTCTCACGTCTCAGAACCTCTCACACCAGAAGGGAAAAGCAATTTGTATTTGGTGAACAGGGAAGCTGAGACACTAACTTTCAAATGTTGGCCAACACAGATCTCAGGACACTACTCAGAAACTCCAAGAGACAGGAACAACCTTAGGCACAATTTTTGCTCCCACAGTAATACATCTGTGTTAAGGCAGTAAATGCACAGGCACCTGTAAGTTCTACCCACCTCCCCTGCTACAGACTAAGGAGAAGGACTGTAGTTAAAAACCCGGTAGTCCAAATACAATTCCTTCAATCCACTTGCATATATATAAATTCCTCCATAAAAGACATTGCTTGAACCATGTCTGAAGAGCCCTTTGTGGGCATTGTGAACAAACAGAATGTCTTTTTTTTCCACAAGACTTTAAATAAACATAAAATAAAAGTAAATTTAGTTGGCAGTCATTTTAATGAACAAACAGGATGGTAAGCATATTAGCAAAATAAGTCACCAGAAGCAGGAAATTAGGAAAAAAAAAAAGCAAAGCTTTGAAAGCCTAAATTAAAAATAAATGAAAAACACAAGTATACATTTTAATTTATAGTAGTTTCTCATTTGTGGTCAAAACAGCAGTAGACACTAGAAACTATTTATCTAATCTTAAAAATTAATTAAGAGTATGTCAACCCTACCCATATTGCCAGCCCCCAGAAAACCACATGAAAGCAACAACTACAAGGCCAATTTATTTATGATGTCAACAACTAGTTAAGAATGTTTTCATAAGGATGGTCCAAAGCTCACTAAAGAAGTCCAAAGAATTAGTCCCACCTCTTCTTAGCTTTTATTCTTGAAGATGCTTGTGGGAATACCTCAATTATTTTGACTGAATTGCCTTAAAGACAAATTCTTTTTAGCAGTACAGATCTAGCAGCTGGAAAACACAGCCTAGTGGGTTTTGAAGGACAAGCTAATTTCTATTCTGCCCAGCTAGGGCTATCAAACTTACATAAAGGGAAAAAATACCTGCAACTATTCCACTGTAGTTCTTTAGCATTTAAAATAATTTATACTATGGAATTTGACTGACCAAACTTGGAATAAACTGGCCCTGCAGCTGAGGATTAGCTATCAACATCAAGGATTAAATATAAAGGAAAATAAAATCTATTTTTTGCTACATGACAGTTTACTAACCTACTGGGATAAAACCCAGTGAAGTATGACCTTTTAGTCATTAAAATTAATGAATGAAACAGACAAAAAATAGAGAGATCTGAAAGGTGCAATTTTTGAAGTCATGTTTCACTTCAGAACCGAAGCTCATTTATCCTCTCAGCTAAAGGTACATTTTCATTTTCTGCTAAGATGCTCCCGACAAATTAAAGAAAAAAGGCTCATGGCATTAGAGAAACTGTGAAGGTGAAAAATGCAGAAACACATAAAATATATTTTAGTTGGCTCACCTGACAGTATGTACTGCTTCTGAACTTTACTTCTATAATGTATTTAATGGCAACTGGATATATTCACATATATGGGATATACTCACATTTTATTTCTAAATACTCCCTATCATCTTTGGTATGTGTTTTCTTATTAAATTTTTAACTGAAATCTGAGCATCTTAAAGTCTTGAAGGACTGACAAATCTCTTAGTTAAGCCCCTTATTTGATATAAAAATATTCTCTAAATGATTAATCCTATAAACACACATCTTTCTCCAGCCAAAAAGCTGCTTGAATTCCACTGTGCTCAAATGATCTTTACCAAACACTGCCACAAAACACTAACAACTTGGCACTTTCACTAATGACAGCACTACTAATAAAAATATAACTCTACAGTGAAATCTTCAGCCAGATGACTAAGACAGCTCACTTCTATGCGGCATACATAAAATAAACTGAATAGTTATCCAGCTCACAAAGACTTTGAAGATTCATCCATCCTGGATTACAAATTTGAGCCTCTAGAATGAGTAGTTATGGAGTAGGACTATACTGTTATTTTTAAAGAAGTGTTCAGAGATATCTGCATATGCACAGAGGTGAGGCTGCAAACACCAATTTCAATTAATTGTACAATCTGTTTAAAGACTGGTTTTGATCAACTATATCTTCGACAACTTTAACTATTTCAACTGAAATAGTCTACCCAGAGTACCTACTTTAGGATGCATTAATTTAACATGGAACATGACAGTACAGAGCTCCAGATAATTCTGACTTAGCAATTCCACTACTAAAATCAATCAAATAAATGAGCTGGTAGTGGTTTGGCTGAAGAACTCTAGCATCTTAAATTGAATTTTTAATTTTTATTTAAAGCATGAGAGAGGAGTGCTCCATGCATCTGAGGAAGACTTCCTTTGGTTACAACCCTCTTTGCCAACCAGAGGAATTCCTCTGTCTGCAAAGCCTATCCACACCTGTTCCTTTCCCTGCAGTCCCAGACCATCATCCCCACCCACTGAATGGGAGAAGAAGGTTAGAAACACCCTGAGGGGTGAGAAAATGATGAGGAGCCGGTAGGATAAGGGATAACAGAAATACATTGTGAAATCTGTTACATCCAAGCCATTATTACCTGGACACTCCTCAGAAACAAGACACAGATTTTTGGCAAGAAATTCTCATGAATGGGCACACATCCTGCATCTCATGAATGGGGTGGAGATCCCATTCTCAAACAGCACCACCAAGCTGGGAACTGGTGTTTGAGAGGCACAGGTTTCAAAATAGCCAGGCAGCATCTCTGCTGACTGGACCACAATTTCTCATCTCTGAAAATCCACATTGAGTAAAAGCGATCAGTTCACCCATGCTCAAAGACCTCCTAAGAGTTGGCAACTGAATTCCCCAAGGACCCCAAACATACGTCCTTGGCTCCAACCTGGCCTCAACTGTACTTTTCTGCAGCAGTCCTGCAGCTGCTCTCAGTAACTCCACAAGAGCACTCGGCAGCCCTGCCACCCTTAGTACAGTGACAGTGGTAAGAAGAAAACCCTTGCTGCTGTCTGAGCCCAAACCATGCTCAGACAAATAAATTAAACACTTCCCACAGTTCAAGATTTACACATACAAAGACTCACCCTGCATAAACTGAAGCAAGTCTTTGGACTTCAACAGGGTTGTAACAACCTGCATCAACTAAGAAGATACCCCATAAAGAGAGTCCATAAAGATACATATTTTAAACAGGATTCTTCAATGGTTTTGGGGGAGAGGATGGGATTTTTTAAGTGTTAAAAGTCAATACCAGATTAGATAGAAATATCTAAGTTTTTATGCACATCGTTCTGATTTTACCTTGTCCTGCCTCCCTTCTCTAATTGGCGTAACATACTTTCATTAATAACATCTGAAAAGCTGCTGGATGTCTCAAAAGAAGAGCCAGGTTTTTATAAAAGAAAAGGACCAGGAGAAAAATGTTATCACTGTAAGGAAACACATTTAGGTAAGTGTCCATCATGTCACAAAAGAATCAGATTTAAATATTTAATGTAATTTGCAATACGAAGAACAATATCCTACTCTGAATTTCATGAGTATTAATCCCATCATGTTTTCATTTGTTACCTTTTCAAGCATTGTCTGATATTCCTGAAGCACTGCACATCACTTGTACACATGCCCTTAGATAACACCTCCTTTGTTTTTTTGACATGACATGAAAGCTCTGAACCTCCAAGGCAACTTCTAATTTTATCTAAACCTTTACACAAACTGAATTCTAACTTTCTTCCTAAAGCTCTGGTAAAGCAACAAAACAAGCAACAAGAACATGGAGCTTTAAAAAACAGCAAACAAAACACCAAAAAATTAGGTAATAAAGCCTTAGTTTCCGATAGCATTCACAAACAAAAACTTCCAACATACCAAGACTTTCCCAAATGACCAGATGAAATTGTGCAGCTACTAATTGGACCTCTGCCTCTAACTTTGAGTCAAAACTCAAACAAAACCACAGAGCCATAGACTAAAGCAGGGGAGGAGATCTGCGCTCTGCCAGAAGAGAAACAGAACAGAGGGAATGAATAAACACAAAAATCAGAGAGAACTTCAAAATCTACTGGTGAAAGCAAACATGAATACAAGCCCAGCAGGAGATCACACATTTTCTGGCTCACTCTACTGAACAGGATGCTTGAAGCTGCCCTGTAACATGCAAGTCCCAGGCAAGCAAAGCTGGGTCAGTGATGGCAGTGAAGCTCAGACTGCACTGCTGGGTGCAGAGGGGGTACCTCTCCACACGTCTAGATGATCTGTCTAGGAGTGCTAAGGTAGGGCCAATTCTTGTGCTCATTTCCATAACAAAAGGAAGAATCAAAGACAAGGATTTGGAAGAGGGGAAAAAAAACACAACCAACCAAACAAGTAAACTAACCCCCAAACCAAACAAGAAACGTCTACAGAAGTACCAAAAAAACCCCAAAGTAATCACCTTGTTTGCCTGTTCAATAAGAAAACAAAAGTCAGATACTAGTCACAGCAGTCATGAGTAAATAAAACACACTGTAATTCTGGAAACTTAAATGGAAAATAACATGATTTATTAGTAAATAATTTTTAGACAATTTACTAATGACATAACAGCAATAGCTGTTTTCCCTCAAATACAATTTAAGTGAATGAGAAACCTACAAGAGTACTTGTAAAGCTTGCAAAATGGTTACAAGACTTGCTTGCCCTAGAAGATGTTTGAATGATCTCACAGCAATTCTTTTTTTTGGCAGAATTTCATCTTAAACTAAAGTGTCAGTAGAATAGCTGTAGGACAGATTGATAAAAAATGGTAACAAATTTTCAAGGCCAGATCATTTTCACCCAAGAGATTTGAAGGACTTGTTATGTGAAATTGCCGAAGTATTGTCATAATCATTGTGCAATATCCCATTTGTACAATCATTTAAATAATCTTCAGTGCTGGAAATTACAGTGAAGAATAGCATCATTAGATTAATGAATATCCATGATATACAGGAGAAGAGCCAACATAGATTTAGCAAGAGAACTGATAACAGACAAAAATATTAAAACTCTTTGAAGGAATTAGCTAGCAGGCATATAAAAGATGATCTCATGGGTTTACAAAATGCCTTTGATCAGGAAGCAGGACAGCAGTCAAAAAACCAGCAAGGTTCCAGATTAAAAGCTATGAAAAACATGGCCGTCTTGAAATTGAGGAAAGATCAACTTAGAGATTAATATGTGCTTAAGATAAAAGGAATATGAATGAAAAGCATCTTGAGTAACTCTGAGAAATTCCCAAAAATCTAAACTATGAGGAGCTACAGAAAAAAACTCACAGTACTGAGAAACTGGGCAATAAAATGCAAGTGGAATTCAAGTACCAAAATAAGGCACATAACCAAGATTTGCTTTGGCTGTCAAAAGCAGTAATAGACTCTAAACTTGCTATTACCATTTCAGGACTGTAATGTAGCTCCATTATCAAATGCACCAGTTGACAAAAGAAAAAAGAAACACAAACAACTACAAGAAACCCCACACAACCAAAGCCACCCCACAGACATTTCTCAGTCTGATGGCTTTCCAAAGGACAACAGAATATTGGGAAGAATTACAATGAAATCTTCAGCAAGTAATTCTACATAGCTATGCTACATGCTCACAGTTTGAATACGGCATGGAGTTCTGGTGTCTAACTTTCATCACAGAAGTCTGAGACAAGAAATAGAGAGGGAGACAACAAATTAATGGAAAAGACTTTTGTATTAGAGGACTATAAAGCAGAACTATTCCGTTTGAGCATGAGAGAGAACACAAAAGTGATACAAATTTCTGTACAATCACAAATCACCTAGAAAAGTAAACAGAAAATAATATGCCCTAATTCTAATGAGATATGAAGTGTCAAAATTAAATTAGTAAACAGAAGTTTGAGGATAAAAAAAGGAAAAGTAATTTCTTTCCAGACAAAAGAAACGCAGTGACACACACTGCAGCATATGTTAAAAGTCTAAAATAGGTCCAAAAACATTTTAGGCAAGCTCACTGCTTAAAACTCAGCATCCAATAGTGTTCACACATCATTTCAAGAAGCCTGTAAACTGAGGAGAAGCTGGATGAGTATAGCCTCAGACATGAATATACACTCAAATAAATTATAAAGGGAGAGGGACAGTATTAACATCTTTAATATCTATCAACTTTTCCACTCAGTCTACATTTACTATGCTGTCAACTTATCTTATTATTTTTTAGAAGCAATAAATATAGAAGTTAATGCAAAGCCCTGTAATTTTCCTTTAACTGTCTTTTAATATCAGGCAATAGATCAAATTAAAACTTCAGAATCAATCCACAGATAGGAATTGTGCTCTTTGTTTTTGAGATTTAGATTATTAATAGGTAAACCAAAATGCTTTCAAGGAAGAAGAACCAAAACAAACACTTAAAATTACATATGCTGCAAATAAATTTAGAGAAATGTTTTGCATAATTTTTCTAAAATTTGAGTCAAATTCTAGCCCAGGACTGTAGACAAATCAATCCATGACAGTTCTGTGAATAATTAAATGACAATTAGCTTTAATAATGAATGGTATTTTGATACAGACTTTTAGATTGGACTTGTTCACTGAAGGTCTGTGATAATTAATGATAGGTGAACTTTGGCCGTCTTAGTATAATGGAATTTTAATACTGTTTCCTATTAAAGATACTCAAGTCTATTTTTTCAAAAGATTTAAGAGGCTTGACATTCTTTTAAGTTATGAAACACTGATTATTTCAGAAGGAGGGTGCAATATTTCTTGTAAAACTCAGTCCATTTCTGAGCTCTTTTCCCTTAGAAACTCTGGAAGGCACAGAAAATTCAGCTACATACATTTAAAGGATGAAGTGGGGAAGAAGAAAATACTGCAACATGAGTCACAACATCTCTCTGCAGTGCTACAGGCTGGCAGAAGAGTGGCAGAAGTGTGGCTGAAAAGCAGCCCAGTGGAAAGAACCTGGGGATGCTGGCTGGCAGCCAGCTGAACATGATCCAGCAGTGTGCCCAGATGGCCAGAAAGGCCAATGGCATCCTGGCTTTATCAGGAATAGTGCAGCCAGCAGGACCAGGGCAGTGAATCTCCCCATGTACTCTGCACTGGTGAGGCCCTCCTTGAGCACCGTGTTCAGTTTGGGGTCCATCACTACAAGGAGGACATTGAGGTGCTAGAGCTCTGCCCATCCAGAGAGGGGCAACAGAGCTGGTGAAGGGTCTGGAACACAAATTTTGTGAGGGACAGATGGGGTTGTTTAGTCTGGAGTAAAGGAGGCTTGCAGGAGAGCTTATCCCACTCTATAGCTACCTGAAAGGACTTGGTAGCCAGGTGGGAGTTGGTCTCTTCTCCCAGGTAACAAACCATAGGACCAGAGGACATAGCCTTAAGGGGACATTTACATCAGATATTAAGAAAAATTTCTTCATGGAAAGGGCTGTCAAGCATTGGAACAGGCTTGAAACTTATAGTAATACACCAAGAAAATACGATTTATGGAGACTAATTGCTTAATAATCTTGTTGCATATGTTCTTCATGAACCAGGATGTTCACATCCTGTTACCCTTTCAAGGATACTGCTCATGGTAGAATGATTAAACACTGAAATACACCCAGAGCAGTGGATACTCATAAAAGATATTCTTACCATAGCACCATAAATATTATTCTATAATATGACAGGGAAAACAGGAATCAGAGTATAATAGTATTTAAATTGTGCATCTCAATACCACAGGAGAATTAAAGTTAAGAGCTGCTGCAGACAATGCAAAGCTGTCTGCAAATAGGTGAGTAACTCTGAAGAGGTACCTGTTCAAAGACTATCCCCTTGCACTGCATTCACTGGACACAATGATTTCTTAGACCTGAGCAAGACCACAAAGTTGAGGAACCATCAGAGTCCACCAGTAAAGGCAGAGTTACGGCTCTAGTTTCAAAAGATATTTCAACACTGTTCAGAGGCCATAATATATTTTAAAATAATTTCCTTAACAGAATCAGCTAGCTTGGGAATAATCCAACAGCACTGCAGACAGCATTTACCTTTCCTGCACTGATCAAAAAATAAAATTCTTGCCAAAGAGCAAGAGAGAGGGGGGGAAAGAGGGAAATATCATCCTATCTTAACTCACAGCTGAAACATGCTTGATAGTTTCTTCTCTCAACAGAATGCCAATCAGAATCACTCCTCTGTAGAAATGTCAGTATCAATATATACTTCAGAATATATCTGAAGTATCTCTCACCAATTGATAAAGTCGGATCTAAACATTTATACTACACATCATCACTGGTTTTGGATATACTTTCAGTTTTTTCTCCTTTGTGGAAACATTAGCACAGCAGCCACCAAGTATTTTACTTTATTTCAGCTACAGGTGTTAAGATAAATTTTCTATTTGATAATCAGTTCAAGAGTCCCAGTAATGCTACATCTATTGCCCTCTGAGGAGGAAATTACTGTTTAATATTTTCATTATGGTAATAGACAGAGGTTCCAAAGCAATCAAGATTTTGTGGCATTAACAAGGGACGGGGCTTGCAACACTTAAAGGACAAGATGAGACAAGATGCAATAAACACATTGTAATGTGACAATGGGTGACAGAAGAAAGGGCTTAACAGTGGCGGCAACAAACAGTATGATTTGCAAAAAATCCATTACCAGACAGAAAAGCAAAAATAATGCACAGTTACACAAAAAGTAATCTTTCTATAGTAGAAAAAGGGGTCGGGCTTTGAATTTATCAATGTTGGGTCTACATTAGTAGTAGAAATAGGAATATCAGAGCACCTCAAAAACCCAGGAAGGCTCAAGGGTTTGCCACTGGATGAAGTAAAGATTAGAGCAGTAACAAGGCAAGAAGAGGAACATGCAGCACAAGCAAGCTCCTCTTCCCCTGCTCTGCCTGTCCTGGCAGGCTACACGCATTCATTCATGTGGGATTCACACGGGTGAGCACACAACTCAACAGCAGCTCCCAGGATTAACACTCAGTGTTCACAGGCATGGTTGGAGGTATGAGCAATGCACGATGTGCCAGAAAGTCTTCAGAAGTCATCTGAGCATTTTCACACTTCTGCTCTGATTTATATGTGAGCAGAGGCACTGGGGAATGAAAGACAGACAGGGGTCATTGTGGGAGCGGGGCTGTGAAGCTACAGTGGGGTGGCCAATCCAAAGGTGTTATCCTCTCTGATACAGGCAAGACCCCCTCAGAGCCAGGACATCCACAGACCCAGCATTTTACAAGAGCTTAAAAAGAATAATAATACAAAGTAAAAATTAAGTAATACAGGGTTTCACCACAGTAGTTCTTAGTAAGGGTGGCAAGAGGAAAATCCACCTCTGACTTTTTTTTTATGAGTACAAGGAACATACCAGTAGAAAGAAGGACTTAGAACTGCAAATTTGCAGCTTCATTGGGGATTACAATTTCCTGTAACTGCATAAAAATTGCCCTACATAGGGCTGTTATCGTCACCGTTTTCCCTTGAGAAGGATATATTCATTAAAGGACATAAAGAGAAAGAAAAAAGAAGATCAGCAAATGCATATGATGTTGCACTGGTAAATCAGGCATATGCATGGAGAGATGAACTCAGTTGTCATATGCATTTGTGAAACGGTCAAAAAACAGCTGTGCAAGCTTGAAACCGAATTATCTACCTGAGCATACAATAAAGCTGTGCCAGGCTCTCAAGCTACAGGTTCAAAACAGCCAAATATTTAACACTGAGACAAGAGGATCAGAGGCGCTGCAAGCCACAGGTCTTGAAAGTGCTTCTCTTTTCTTATCAACATTGTCAATTTACTTTCACTACTCTATAGGTACATATTTGCATAAAGGAGTTTTGGGACTAAAAGATTTCTAAGCTGCCAAAGCATATTCTAGAAGATGCTGACCTTAGCCGATGGGTTTCACAAATTAGGGTTTGTGTATTGAATGCAGATTTTTAGACTCAGTCTGATTATCACTTCTGCTGATCATAAAGCAAACCCTCTGCTTCCTTTAGGAGAACGATGTTTTGTTAGTTTAGACCCCGAAGCAGAACCAGGTTGTATCTCCAGGATGAGACATTCCCCCCACCGTGGTGCCCTGAGTCAGAGCACCCACCATTCTTCCTGTCAGCAGAGCTTTAGGGCTGTATCAGGAAGCAGCAAATCCCAATACAGGATTTGCAGTGTGAAGCAGCTGGTGTTGAGTATATGATATCCATGGTACACATATAGTGCGTGGGAAGGTGACTATTTCTAAATAACTCCATGGACTGAACACATACTGGTGGTTGGAACACGTAGTTTCATCCTGGAGGTAAGTGTTCCAATACTGCTCTGTGAACCAAAATGGAAATATTGATTTCAAAGTGTATCCATAATTCAAGCTCAAACACTAATGTAAGCAAAAACTAAACATGGACTCCACCATATTTAGGCAGCTGACACAGGTCACATGATCAAAAGGCCTATCTCCTGCTCTTTACAACTACCTTACTGTTTGATGTGTGAAGCATTAGGTAATTAATGAGAGAACAGGAGAACCTGTCCACTAGTCAAACCAGAAGGTGCTCAGAGCATGCCTACATTCCAAACCCAGGAAAGGGCCATGAAACAAATATTTTTAATATGAGTTCATTTTGTCCAAATACACCACATCTGATGGCTTAAATTGCTGCCCTAGTCTAAGGACAAGTGCAGACCTGTTTGGGAAGAGAGAGCAAGAGCTTGCAGAACTCCACAAGAAGCAATAACATTTCCCAAGCGTGGGGTACATGGCACCTCCATCTTGAGTCATCCTGTATTTAAGTTCATGCTAATTTGCATGTGTGGATTTCTATATGGGACAATCTATATGCCACCTGCTCTGTGCCTACATAAGCAGCAAAAGACACAGGGACATATTCCCAAGCACGAATCATCTTTTCACACAGAGATAGCAAAAAGAAGCTCTTATCCTGCCAGACTTCACCAGCCAAAGCCCTATTCCAGGAGATTTCCTGCTAACATACACCTGCCAGTGCCAAGCCTTGGTCTCAACTTTTTCTGCCCTGCACTGGGAGCAACATGCTTGGAATGAACAAAGAACATATTGGTTCCCTCCTCTATGGCAGAAATTTGTTACTGAAAGATCCTACTCTAGTGACCTAGAGCTATTTCAAGAGTTAAAGTTAGAACAAACTCCCACTGTGTAAAACCTGGCTCTTGCCCGATCTGTACTTGTAGCAGTATCCCCCATTAAAAAGTCACAATTTTAGCCATTGCAGATACTGGCTGAAGTGCTGCCTGATTCTAGGGCTAACACTTACATCCTCAAATGCTTTCTACTAACCAGAGGGTTTCAAAGAGAGGCAGGGAAATGTAGATTGGACACAGATCTGCCAATTAAAATAGAGCAGATAAAGTTTTGAGGGCAAAATGAAATGCTCTGTCCTCTCCCATCCTTGGGCTGCAGTCTATCTCTTTCAGTAAACAGAGCGAAAAAGGATTTGGCTTTCTTATAATATGTACAATTCCATCAAGCATCTTGAAAATCTGTGAAAAAATACACAATTAAATACTGTTACTTTAATGCCATCCACAAGATGCTATTTTTGAGAGCATGTGTGACATGACGTAAACCTATGCGATGCTGAATTTTAATACTCTAAGTTCTGCACAGACTGAAATTTCTTGCAGTCTAAGAAAGTAAAGACTATATTTTCAGTGAAATGCCTCAGAGAATTTTCTTTGTGACTCATGTGGGACAGCTGGGCTCCAATTTTTTATATGTAACTTTAGGTAGCTTTAGCTTTATCCCGCTGTAAAGTTTGGCAGGGAGGGAAGGATATTGAAGAAGTCCAACTTCTTCCAAGTTCAGCTGTATTGCAGGATAGCCTAATAATGGCCACATGGCTATCTCTAGCGTAGTCAGGAACAGTGGAAAGTTATGATTTACGTTCTCCTAACGGCAGGGATGAAGAAGTGATCTATTTGACGGGATTAACAGGCCCCAGCTGGAGCAGCACACAGACAAGAACGCAGGATTTTATATGTTCATGCACTGTGCATGCAGTCCAACACGTAACAGAGGTGGTCCACAAAAAAAGAGCCTTTGTTCAGAACACTTCTAGAACTGAGCTGTATGAGAAGGTGGATCTCATCTTTGTAGACCATGCCTGTCTTTCATCATCAATGAGCACAGAGAAGGACATGTTCATTCCATCATGATGTCCAAATCCACAGCTTGCAAGCAGCACTGCTCATAGAAGTCTCAGACATTATTTGCCCTGACAAATTAAAATAGGATCAGAGTAAGGTGTATCAGCTTGAAAAGAAGATCTGACTATGAAGCTGTGCTCCACAGTAGAGGACAGTATCCTCCTCAGTACTGGAGCTCAGCAGGCAATATAGGTATCCCACATGGCCACTATCACTGCCCCACCACTGGAGAGTGTGACAAGGACTCTGTTGGCACAAAGTCACCACATCAGTAATTTCTGAGCAAGTACAGCCTTTGCAGCATCCTGCCTCTCTAAACTCACTATTATGGAGGTACAGCATGAGTTACTCCTATTAACCCTGGAATCCAAATCCGAGAGATGATTCATGAAGACAGCACTGAAACCTGATAATGATTGCTGAGCATAAATATAAAGACCACCTGATTTATAAGCAAAGCATGGCTGGCAGTTTTATCATACTTGTTTTCTGCACCACCTTTGGAAATTTTCTTTTATTTCTTGGCACTGTTTTTTTGAATTTTGTGAGGGCTTGTTTTGTAATCCAAACACCATGTACTGAGATATCAAATGCAAAACAAAACAGAACTTGAGCAGAATTATGTTGAGGGAGAGGTTTTTTATTCATGGATTGGCTGGGCATAAACCTGACTCTAAAAATAAGCTGAGCAACTATTTTCTCTAAGGCACTAAATCTTGAAGAGATTAAAAGACTGCGAGTGAAATCTGTATAAAAGCAATGAAAATATTGTTCCATCACTGACATCAGTCATTCATCGTCATCCATAACTGACCATCATTGGCATCAGTCAGGGCATCACATGAAACACTACATATGTGCTAGGATATGGACACTGTAGTCATGTTACACAGTATCATAATGAACAGTCAGTTAGTTACTCTAATATTTGTAGTGCAGCTAGACTGTGCTTCCAATTGCAACCTTAGCTATGAAACCTGCATAAAAAGAGTGATTCCTAGAGCATCCCATTCCTTCAGTGTTTAAGGCTCAATACTAAACAGCATGCCTGCTCCAATAAAACTGCTCTGACCAGCAATCAAGGGAAGAAAGGCCATGTTTGTCAGATGAAAAATTTAACTCAGGACCTATACAAACACAAGCAATTTAAAATCATGCCCTGGTAAAACCTAGGATGGCCACCTTCCTTGTAGGAATAGCAATTTGGCAAAAACTTGAAGAAAGCTATTTCTCCTAAGCAGACCCACACATGTATGTACTGAATTATGGGCAATTTAAATAATTGTTAGATTAAAAACAAATTAGAAAAATCACACAGTAGAGACTCAGAGGAAAAGATAGACATGAGAAAGATTTGACAAGAAACAGACAAGGTAAGAATAATCAGCTACAGCAAAGAAGAGAGCAATCTGCAGAAACCAGACTTTCAAAAATAAAGTTCTAGGGAGATCTTGAAGGATGCTGGCCCAGTTTCTAAAGAGCCTTTCAGAGAGGTGAGGATGGAATGAAGAACTAGTACTTTCTAAAATGAGAAGTGCTGAAATTTTTGCAAGGCACACATCTGTTTGCTTTCCTCATTGAGTGAACCCAAAGAAATTATGCCCTGTCAGCAAACTATTTTCTAGATCCTCTTCTCAAGCTAGTTACAAGTTTGAAGAGGCAAGCAGTGGTCACGAGTTTTCAAGTTCTACAAAGAGGGTTCAAAACAAGGAAACTTAAAAAGCAAGTTACTGCAGGTTACTAGTTTGATGCTCAAAGATGAACAACTATCTCCGCACATGCTAACTAGCATTTGGTGTGGGCTAAAGGCTACACTTAGCCCGAAAGGAAACACGGTTGAACCAAGTACAGCTGTCCTGTGCTGACTATCAGCTAAGCACACAAGTTGCACTTCACAGGTTTCTGCAAGCCAGCTGCATCACAATAACCTCAGCTACAACCTGAACCATCAACTCTTGCTTGGGTATCTGCAGTCAGAGACAGCACCTTGTGTGTGTTCAGCCAGAGAAAGCCCAGAAATACCTATTCCAATTCAGTGGGATCTTTGTGCAAAAGCTGAATGAATGATCTAGGTTGCTGGAACTGTTACCTTCCCACTGGCTGTATTTTATCACTGGTGTGATAATGGGGCAAGTTCCGTAAAGGAAATATCTCTGCATTTTTCTGAACAACACACAGATTTGTCTTCCACTACCAATCTTTACTTCTGTCATCCTTTGCCTTGTATTCTTATGCAAAACCATAACATTCACACTAAAAGATAAAAAAAAAAAAATCACCTGAATATAAACAAAGCATTTATTGCACCAAATCGAAAAAGGATAAAGCTACATTATATGTGATTATTTCAAACATTTAAAAATTAAAAAAAAAAAATCCACAATTTTATCCGCAAGCCCAAATTAACACTCTAGTAACTCAGGCCCACATGAACTTACACATTGGTGAAGGAAGGGTCAACTTAGTAGCAGATAACTGTACAGTCTAAACCATAAATCCTAATTTAAAAACCTGAATTCTCCCATTCAGTGCAATGGGGAAGTCAGGCCCCAACAGAATCCAGAAATGCCTTCACATTGGACAGTAGCTTCCAAAGCTAAATGACATTAAAATCTGAAAAGGCAAAATCAAGTTAAAATTCATACCATTATTCTGTCAGTGAATTGTCTCAGTCTTGTAAGAAATACTTGAAGCCCACAGAAAATAATGAAGTTTTCTGTGAATACAATTTTTTTCCCTCCAGGATAGATGGCAACAGAGCAAGTAATCTGAAATTTTAAATTTTTAGTTTAGATAGAATAAATTACATGCTTTCTTGTTGGATCTAGCCCAAAAATATAATGAATGTTTAAAGTTGAGCATATGCTTAAATATCTCACTCAACTTCATCACTGAAGAATTAGTTTTTCCACCCATTTTCCTAATTATTTTGTGTTTCTTTCAAAATCAAGTTTTAAAAAACTCAAAAGGAAACATTAGTATTCTACTCAAGTTTAATTCTTTCCTCTACCTTGCTAGTTATTAGCAAAAATGTTTCAGCCTGCATTACATAATATATAGGGAAAAATTTAAGACCCTTTCTTAGGGCTGGAGGTCTAATTGTATCTATATGACATTTTTCTCCTACCCCTCTTCACAAACATGATTTCAGTAACTTAATGGGGAACATACTTACAACACCCTGAATTAGAAGATTTCCAGATTCTGTTGTTACAGTCTTAAATGACAATCTTTTTTGTCAAATTCAATGACTGACAATTTACCCCTAGGCTTTCTGTAAAATACAGTCAATAAAGCAATGTTACTGATTGTAGCAAGGTGGGAGTCAGCCTCCTCTGCCAGGCAACTAGCAACAGGACAAGAAGACGCAGCCTCAGACTGCACCAGGGAAGGTTCAGGTTGGACATCAGGAAGAATTTCTTGACAGAAAGGGTTGTCAAGCATTGGAACAGACTGCCCAGAGAGATGTCCATCACTGGACACCATCCCTGGAAGTGCTCAGGAGACAAGCAGACATAGCACTTAATGCTATGCTTCAGTTGACAAAGCAGTGATTGGCCAAAGGATAGACTCGATGATCTGGGGGTCTTTTTGAACCTAAATGACTCTGTGATTAGAATAATACAAAACAGGAAATAAAGTGGTTTACATATTCATGTTGCTATTGGGATTTTTGTTGTTGTTTCTTTGATTTTTTTAATAACATTACTGTTGAAATAAAATAGGACCTTCATTGACAACAATTCAGGCAATATGTGATATGCAGCCTAGGAAACCACTAGTAAAGAGATAGACCTTGCTGCTCAGAAGTCAGTGTGATTAAGAGGCAGGCTACTCCTGGATGGATTTCTACTGCTGCAGGTACTATTTTAACCAAGACCATATAAAAAGTCATCAATAAATATTTTATATAATTATTATTTATAATAGAAGTTATTCTGTGGAAATAATGTAAAATAATGTTAAGTGCTGTTAGGATAATTTGAAATTAAATCAGATGATACAAGAAACCTGCTCTTAGTGTATATGTGCACAGAGAGACTATATGCATGCCCATGTACAAATTATTCCCAGCAAGCCACTTTCAGCTCAAACAATTACTGAACTAAGTATTCTCCAGCTAGGTATTCACATCTATATATAGGTTTTCTAGCAACAACATTATGTAGTTGATAATAAAGAAGGCCTGCATTAAAACGGAAAATCTTATTAAAGGTTATTAGTGAAAGCTGATGTTCTACAAAAATTAAGTTCTCATAATGTGAATTAACAACTAAGGCAGCCCAAATCCCAAGCTGTTATCAGAGGCAAGGTAATTGCTCTGGCTGGGATCTATCCAAGATGAAAACATCCATACTTAGGAGTCTCCGAAAAGCATTCAAGCTCCCAGTATAGTCACTAGTCAAGGCAATGGATTTAAAGTATCTGACTTCAGGGAAAGTCAAATCACTCTGTAGGACCCTGTAGCCTGTCCTGACTTGAAGCTCAATGCAGCTTGCCTTGCCATCAGTGTTTCACATAATTTAAAGTGCCCAAGGGATGACAGATACCAGATGGGGCTGATGGAAGACTCACATGTCTATGGACTAACAGCCGAAGGCCACAAGGGGTGCCCAGTGTTAGGCCTGAGGGGTGCCTCTTCAGGAGATTGAGATCTTCACCAATATAACAGGAGTCACACACTCTATTAATATATAAGTACTAATGATAAACATTTAACATTCAAGTACCAGTCTCAAACTGCAATCACCAAGATACATTAGCACATAAGGGAAAGGAGGGGTGGTTACCTGGTGTTTAAAACCAAATATTCTCACTTTAGAAGCTTGCACCCCTTCTCTCACCTTCCCTTTTGGCCAGCATCCAGAGATGTGCACCAACTGCCAAGTTGGAGAATAATTACAAATAAACTCAAATCTCATGGAAATGCAATCTACTTCCCATACAAACAACAGAAAAATACAGCCCCTACCACTGTATATTTAAATAACAAAGGATTAGATAGTACCTGTAGAAAACTATTTTTCAGCTTGAAGAGTTGGAGGGTTTGAAGAAGGGAGCAGAAAACACTTTGGCAGCACATTTACTATGCATTGTTCTTAAGCATGCCTGGGAGCTTTATACTTTGTAATGCAGTTGAAAAATGCTGATAAATCTTAGTTAAAAAATAGCCTAGGGTATAATGATCATAGGGCTCGCTGTAGTTCACGGTTTACTTGCAAGAGATTATTCCAGCAATCTACCCTCGTACAAAGTTTTTGTATCTTCATTGTAGAAAAACACCTTAAAACCTTTAGCTATAAAGCTGATTTCAAGTCAGAAAATGTATCTACAATCTACCACTGCCACTGTAATCTTGTATTTAGTTCTTATTGCCGTGTTAAATTTTATGATAAGCTTCATTTGTAGTTTAATTTAGATAGCTGATTTATGGCTATATCTTGTCTCTCAATGTTAATGAGAAATAGGATTTCGAATTACATTCCCACAAGTTTTATTTCTTCATCTTGCACATGATTTTTTACCTCTGCTTCCTCTAATTTTAATTTCACCTTTGTGAGAAGGTGAATCAGAAATTTGCCTGGTTTTTGTAGTTCACAAAACCCAGGCAGTCACTGACAGTGCTCACACTCCTCCAGGAGTGGCCACTGAATCTCCCCTGTGGCTTTTATCAAGGGATCTGGAAAACAACTGAATATATATTTAAAGTGTGACACCCGAAGAGGAAACAAAAGGTCAGGCTGCAGCTCAGGAAGGCAGTTGCTTCTGTGGATGTCACTTCTCTCCTCTTCAGCTACCTTCAGAGGAGAAAGCCTTCAGCTACCCAGGGAGTCTCCTGTCCTAGAGCCCTTCAGACAAGCAGGGCTGTGGGACCACGTGGCCCCACGTTCACAAATCTCTCATGGCACACACTGCAGGAAATTTAATCAATCACAGGGATGCTACTGTCTCCCTAGGGCTCTACTGTGGGTTTCTGCTGAGGAAAGGATGAATTCGGCAAAACAAAGCCACATTTATACAACAGCAAATGCATCCCTTTTTCCTTCAACACTTGGAGAAATGTAAATGCAAACATCATTTTGAGAAAAGCAAGAGAAGAGTTTTGCATTCAATACTGCCCATGTTCAAACACGCCTGACAAAAAATTTCTGAGATATAAGTTAGTATTTAACTTTAAAAGCTTTCTGGAAAACATTCTCTAGACGAATTCCAAAAAATATAATGAGAATCATTACGGGCAAAATAAAAATGAACTTAAAAGCAGTAAAACTAAGGAATAAATTATATATTAAAAAAAAACAACAATTCAGTCACAACTACTACAAATTTCAAACATGTAAAGCATAGGGACACTGACTTTTAAAAATATCAAAACAAGAAGTTCTGTCTGACAACAGATTCTACACCATGTTACATAGAACAGCCTGACTTTTCATTTGCTTGAGATTTTACTGCTTGAGATTCTACACATCTCCCCTTGTAACTAGTGAAATACCTGCTCCTTATTTACTTCCTCCAAGGAAGAACATGAGCAAAGGAAATAGCTAGATCCACAATACCACACTGCACACTGAGTTGGCCAAAACAGCCCTCTTTTGGGAGCTGCAAAAGGGAAGCAACACATGCTTCCTCAGTGGCATTTGTAATCCTTGCTGATGACAGGATGGTGGTCAAATCCAGGGTGACTGCTGACATCATAGCACAGCTCCTCATTCCTAACTCATCCAATTGTCTCATCTTTAACCTACAGTTAGTCTACTGTCACCTCAGATACTCCATTTCCAGCTCCCTAAATGCAAGGAAGTACTTCACATCCTCTTAACAATAACTAAATTCTCTCCTGCTACCCAGGAACAAATAACAGGACAGAGATGAAATATTCTTGAGTTCTGTCTCCTGGCCACAGACAGAAGCAGCTACAGAGAGGTCTCATTCAGTCAATGCTTCCTGGTTTGGAAAATGTTGCATGAAGATAAAATTTTAATAATTTCCTGAACATTAATATGATTCAATTGTGTTCAGAATCAACGGTGGAAATGGCCTTTCTGATGAAGCTGAAATTTCAAGGATTCCTTTTAAGGATTTCAATTAACAAATAGAAGTAGAACAACAAAAAATATTTTGAGTCCTATGTTTTTTTTCTTTCTGAAAAGCTGTGCTTCATTCAAAGACATATCATTTAGGATGTTATTTCTTATTATATAGAACAATTAGAGGAGTCAAAAGCCGAATACAATGTTTTGATTTCCTTAAAATAGTGCTTCAATGAAGCTAAAATAACGTGTTTTGAAAAATCAGTTTTATGGACAAATTAATGTTTGTTTTCATGCTCATTCAAAAGAAAATTCAGCGTTGGCATTTCATTGAAAACAGACATGCCAAGTTTCAACCAGCTGTAATATTGTAAATGTGAAAACAGATTCCAGAGGTTCATAATCAGCTTTGAGCTATTGTTAAAAATTAAACCCATACACCAAACAAGCCCTCTCAGAAAATGGCAAAAAGATACATGACTTCACAGAAATAAAAAACCAAGCAAACAAACAAAACAAAAAAAAAAACCACCAAAACAAACAAAAACCAAAACAAAACACTTCAGGAAGAGAACAGCTTCTCAGCAATATTCCTATGGGAGTCTAACATGGGCAAAACAACTCACTTTTCATACACTTGCTCTGAGAAATGGGAGAGTTGCTTTTGCTATATTTTCCATATAAAACTCTTTTCCTCAGAGATCTTTTGAGACAAATAGGAGCCATAGATTTTTACCCAAAGCTTAAATATTCAGAAAAGTTCCAAGCAACTTAAGACATGATAATGCAATGTAACTCTCTTATAACAGAAAGGGTTGAATAATAGTTTTTCCCCATTTATGATGCCTAAAATTATTTACATTTAAACCACATATCAAGCTAATTCATACAAATGTGGTGTAAACATTTCCAGGAAAGACACACGCATACCTTACTGCACTCTAAACACTGTATTCAACCATTCATTCTGAGATTTTGATTTTACAAGGCCAAAGTCCATTATATCACAGCATAAATGGCAATTCTAACACTGCACCCACATCCAGGAAAAATCAGTTTGTTTTTTTCTTTTAATCAGTTCAGCAGTCGCTACCACCTTTCTTCAATGTTGAAATTGTTTGAGTGATTTTGGTTTGAAGAAGATAAAATCTTCTGTTGGATAGAGCCATGAAATGTGAAGTACCTGTTTCATCTGCTACTGGTATGTTTAAAGATTATCTGATGAGCTGTGGTGGCTGAATGACCACATACTGTGGTTTATCTGGGACAGAAAAGAAAGTAGACAAATGTATAACATTTTCATCCAGTGACTGAAGACACCACACAATCATATCAAAATCAATTGTAAAATCAAAATTATAGAATAATTAAGATTGGAAAAGACTTTCAAGATCACTGAGTCCAATCTTTGACCAAACATCACCACGCCAACTTAACTACAGCACTAAGTGCCATGTCCAGTGTCTCAAACACTCCAGGGATAGTGACTCCACCACGTCCCTGCACAGCCTGTTCCAATGCTTGACATCCCTTCCAGTGAAAAACTCTTCCCGATGTCCAACCTGAACCTCCCCTCGTGCAGCTTGAGGCCATTTCCTTTTGTCTTGTCCCTGTTGCCTGGGAGAAGGGACCAACCCCCACCTGGCTACGACCTCCTTTCAGGTCCTTGGAGAGAGCAGTGACCGGCTGCCACCAGGATGCAGCTCCATCCACCAGCACTCCCTGGGCCCAGCCACTCAGACAGTTTCACCCAGCACAGAGTGCACCTGTCCAAGACAGCCCAGAACCTGGGCTGCCAGCTTCTCCAGGAGAATACTGTATTGAAAGCTTTACTGAAGTCCAGCCTGACAACATTTACAGCCTTTCCCTCATGCGCTAGGATGGTCTCAAATGAAAATCAGGTTGGTTAAAAGGGACCTGCCTTTCCTAATAGCATGCTGGCTGGGCCTGATCCCTTGGTTGTCCCGTCTGCCAGCTTCCTCCAGACCCTCAGATAGATCCCATCCAGCCCCATAGACTCGCGAGTGTCTGACTTGTGACCCCAGCACAGCAGGTCACTACTTCCTCCTGGATTGCAGGGGGTCTAGTCTGTTCCGTCTCCCTGTCTACCAGCTCAGGGGGCTGGCTGCCCTGAGGATAGCTGGTCTTGCTGTTAAAGACTGAGGCAAAGAAAGCATAATTATCTCAGCCTTTTCTTCATCCTTAGCTATGTTTTTCTCTGCATCCAATAAAGAATGGAGGCCCTCTTTTTGTTGTGTGTTTATAAAAACACTTCTTACCTTTTACAATGGTGGACTGAGTTCTAGATGAGCTTTTGTCTTTCTAATTTTCTCTCTAAATGACCCAGCAACATCCTTGTTCTCTTCCAGAGTTGCCTGTCCCTTCTTCCAAAAGTACTAAGCTCTCTTTTTTTCCCCTTGGTTCCAGCAAAAGCTCCCAGCTCAGGCTCATCTTCTTGCCTTCTGGCTTAGTTTTGGGCACTTAGGGATGGCCTGCTCTGGTGCCTTTAAGATTTCCTTCTGAAATTATGTCCAGCCTCCTTGAACGCCTTGGCTTCTAAGGCCTGTTTCCCAAGGGACTCTCCAAACCAGTGTCCTCAATAGGCCAAAGTCCACCCTCTGGATGTCCAAAGTTGAGGTTTTGTTGGCCCCCTTCTTTATTTCATCAAGAATCAAAAACTTAAATATTTCGTGGTGGCTGTGCCCAAGATGGCCTCTGACTACCACATCTCCCACCAGTCCTCCTCTGTTCATAAACAGAAGGTCCAGCTATGTCAGAAACTTACCTTCCACACACTCCAGAAACCCCCTAGACTGCATCCTCTCCATTGTGCTGTGTTTCCAGCAGGTAGTCATCAAGATAAAGTCTCCCATGAGCCCAAAACATCATAAAAACATCAGCCAGTTGCTTATATCATACTTTATCTACCTCTTCATCCTGGCTGTGTGATCTGTAACAGACCCCCACCAGGATGTTGGCCTTCTCTCTGATTGTTACACACGTAAGGCACTCAGC
The DNA here is from genome assembly GCA_013399945.1 of Ploceus nigricollis. Taxonomy (NCBI): domain Eukaryota; kingdom Metazoa; phylum Chordata; class Aves; order Passeriformes; family Ploceidae; genus Ploceus; species Ploceus nigricollis. The sequence goes on from VXBC01001505.1 coordinate 807,286, forward strand.
CTTATCATCACTGTCCTTAAGCACTATAAAGTCAAAATACTCCCTAACGTACAGAGCCACCACACTGACTCTCCTTCCCCTCCTATTCCTTCTAGAGAGCTTATAACCATCCAAAATCATACTAAGTCCTGCCCGGAAATTCTCTACCAAGTCAGTCCCATCTAGTGTATACAAAATATAAGAAACCACATTAGCCTTAAGCCACATTCAAAAAGAGAAAAATTTGTGCAAGAAGCTTGTGTTAAGCCCAGAAATTACTTCTGTAGCCTAGATAAAACCTGCATCATGTGATCTCTTATGTCTCATTTTTTTGGAGAACACAAAGAGGGACTATTTCTGTCTAACACTTTGGCCCACAACCCAGGCATGGAGGAGGCAAAACCCACAGGGATCACTGCAGGGATACTTCCAGTGGAGCCAGGGCATCTCTGACTTGTACTCAAAAACTCAGCAGCTTGATGCACCACAGCTGATACTTTTGGGTAGTTCCTCTGAATGAGACAGGCCCAGAGAAGAAGCAATAGGGCTGTACAGTGTCCAAATTCCTGCATCAGGACTGCATTATCAGAGAAGCAGCTGAGGTAATTCCACCAACAGACTCTGTTCCCTGATGAGCACCAACACGTGTGAAAAGCAGTCTGAATTCTGCCTACGGATGACTTTCACTTTGTGGCCTTACTAAAGTGCTAAACTGAAAGAGCAAATCAGAAGATCCCCCTGGACCCATTCACCTGAGGGCTCTGGGACCTGCAGAAGCAAACACAGATTTCACTCTGGGACCTTAGATCTGCAATGCTCCAAAGACACATTTATCTCAGATTTTTCCTGCACTCCCATGAGCAACAGAGGAGAGGAAAAAATGACACTAAGAAATATTTAAACTAACAATATAAGTTAGGAGGAAGAAATAAGACCATCTTGAATTTTTTTCTCTCGAGTCTAAGATTTCAGACAAGAATTTTTCCATTTTCTTTCTACCTTTCTATACATATGTTGTTTACACTTAGAGAAAATAACCAGATATATCCTTAACCACCCATCTAACATTCACTGTTACAGATTTCAAATAACCCGGATTTTTTTTCCTTCAAATTCAGTAGGGGCAAGAAATGGGGAAAAACCCATAGTGTTGTCATGACTTACCTCATGCACATCATGTGTTCAGAATAATAAACTTATATATAACAGAACAAGTTTTTAGCAGTGATAAAAAGCATAAAAATAAGCACTTTTCATATTGTCATGTGCACAGGTATTAAGTGATAATGAAAAGCTATTTAGAGTATGGCAGAACTGGCACTCCACCAGAATAGAAGGAAGCTCCCTGTTAAGACAGGGAGTTTTACAAACGCACAGTCTACCTGCTGGTTTTTTCAGTGCTGCTTTATCTTCAGGAAGAATAAACCTTACTAGAAAGCTTAATAAATAGACCAATTATCACATGGGAGATACTCTAGAGTGAAATCCAAGCAGATGGTCTTATGAAATTTCTGATCACGTCTACATCATGCTTGGAAATAAGCACATAGCCTTCCACTGGAAACTAGATTAAAAGCACAATCCACAATATGAAGTAGAGCTCTTTATGACTAGCTTGACACATTTTAAATTTAATTTGCATCCAGCTATAGTCTTACTTTTGTGCCCACCATCCCTGGAACCCCAAGGCTCTCAATGAAAAGCAGAGCATGAGTCTACTCTTCCAGATGCTCCTGGCTGGCAGAGTGACACTTCTTGCAGTCAGAGCAGCCTTTTGAGAGCTTGGCCCGGCCCAGGGGTTTACAGCTGAACTTATCAGACAACACGTCTTGTTAAAAGTACATGACAAGAGCATTTGGCAAAGCCACATTTGCTGCCTTCATAAGCTTACTCCTGCATCTGGATCTGCAGGATCACGTTACCAACTGACTCTCCATGCTCTCAGCTTACTTGCTGCAGAACAAAAGCTGTCTGGAGGGTTTCAGGACCAAAGCAAAACAGATGCTAGGAAGTCTTGTCAAATAAATGGAGCTGGGAGCAAGCTAGACAACGTAATTTAAGTGACACCAAATACTACTTTTTTTTTTTTCATATTATCTGCTACCTGTAATTATAAAAGTAAAAACAGCTTAAAAACACCCCTATACTTCCACTTAAAAAGGAGATTTCTGGATCTCATAGTTTAAGCAGGAAAAAAAATACAAAGGCATAAATTGAATACATACTAAAGGACCAGACATCTAAAAAACCAACAAATAAACAACAGAAAACCACCAAAATAATAATAATGATAATTAAAAAAACCCCACGCACATAAACCCAGGAATCAAAAAGAAAAAAAAAGGGCAAAACCAAGCAAATAAACCAAAACCCCCTCCAACCTTGCTATTCTTTCAAGACCTTGGAAGTTTTTACTCAGCCATGTGATTTCTGCTTTTCTTTTGCCATCAATCACACTCCCCAGACATGGTCAGCCCTCATTGCCTCTGCAAAGGTTTTCTGTGTAGAAAATCAGCTTACCTAGCATCTTGTTTTTCTATATACCAACAAAATAAAACCTTCAGCTGACTGCACCCTTGAAAGGCAGCAGTCAAGGTAACAGATAATTCATATACTAAAAGCACATGCATCACCACCTCTATAGGCAGCACCTATAAGCCCATCATCTTAAAAGATCACTTGGAATTATCCTTAAGGTTTCCAGGGTGGTTAAGTTTGACCAGTAGTTTTAAGAAAATCAAATCTATTAAGCAACCAATTTCTACTAGTTCATTTCATCCTTATTTATGACATTTTAGCCCAATTGCCTTTCTCTCAGGCTACATTATGCCAACATACACAATTATTATTAACTGGGTACTGTTTTCTGTATTTCTACCTTAAAGGGAGGTATAAAGGGCCAAGGTTGTCACTATAATATAATTCAATTCCAAACTTCAACCTGTCAAATTTCAGAGTGCTACCACTGCACCTTGAAGATGCATTGGCACAGTGACTGCAGTTGTCTTTGGCAATGTAAAGAAGAAAAATGCTACCTTAAAGGGGCAGCATTTTCATTTTCAAGTTTAATGACATTATGTCATCTTAACTGGTATCCAAAAATCTGCACACTAGAGTTTCCAGGTTATACAGTGTCAAATTTCTTTTTTTCCTCAATAGTCATTTACATTGTGATGAAAATTCTTTTACTTATTAAGTTCTAGATTGTCCTGCAACCAGAAGAATGGGCAGTGGAAACTGATCCAAAGCGAGCATGATCTATGTACAGCTACACAGCTACTGTTTATAACCATCTTGCCATGAGTTTTACCATTCTAATTTATTTTAATGCTTTTTCTGTAGAATTGAAGCAAAATATATACTCAAACACCACAAAAAAGATCTTCTATTATGAAACCTCTTTGAAAATATGTTGTGTTTTTCAGCTGTTTTGCAATGCACAGTATTCCTGATTTATGAGTCTCTTACTGCAGATCAGAGCATTACTGTCACATAAATGTAGGTAAATATATCTGTAACTACACAAAAAAAACCCCACCATAGCACTAACAAAGAGCAGCAGACTTACAGTAACGAACCACACATGCCTTCTCTGTCAGCACTAGCTACAGATTAAAACAAGAAGCTGTTGCAATAGCCCACCAAAAAGCATATGGGTATGGAGTGGTCGGTACACAGCCCGTGCCTCCGCAGACGGGCACAGCGCTGGGGCTCCGCGCTAGGGCAGAGCCCAGCGCAGCCCTTCGGGAGCTCCGTGCGAGCGCATCCGCACACAAAGGGCACTACATCACAGCAGCGAGAGCAACTTCCAGTTCATAGACACAGAATACAGGAGGGCATTAGTTATTAGGTACTTATAATGACACAGAAATCTTTTCACCTCCGACCAGAGAGACTCGCTTACCTGCGGGGGATGGATCCCAGGCTCCCGCAGCCACAGCTGCCCACCTTCAAAGAGAAGGCGCTGGCAGTCTGCTGTCCCCGCCGAGTACACGGGCCTTGCTGAAGAGGTGCCCTCCCTCTACTGCAAAAGCAGAGAGCTCACACACCACACGAGCTCCAGACAGAGTGACCTAGCTGCCAAGCTCCTCCATTCTTGGTGCTGAGTGACCAACAAGGGCATCGAGAGCTTTACCATTACTGAGAGCAAGGAAGGCCGCCCTACCAGTGCCTCGGCTCCCTCCGGCTGACTGAGGGGCTGCCAGGTGCTCCCACTCAGCCTAACAAAAGCAGCGGCAATCAGCGGCTCATTCCTGCACGTGGCACGTAAAACAGGGCGTCCCTGATCCGCACTAATGCCGGGCTCAGGGTGAGGTGGGGAATGGAGAGAAGAAATTACAGCCGTCGGTTGGATTAATGAGGCAACACACATCCTGCAGACGTAATGGCAAGAGTAACAGGTTTCAATTAGAGAGAAGTCTACAGCCTCTTTACTACCACCAATTGTCACTTACCAGACTGGTACAGACAACCTATGCAACAATAGGCAAAGGAAATAATGGCTAAAGGGGAACAGGAAACTTGCTTAAAACACTGTTCACACTGGAGGTCATCATTCTGGCAAGTTTTATGTTTCGAGAAGAAACATAAATACTGACATCACAGTTCTGAAAGGGATGATATGAAAACAAACCCAAAGTCAGACATGTTTTCTTTATGCTTTCTGCCACTCAGGACCCACCTTCTTGCATAGTGATCTAAAAATGACAGTATTAAATCAGTCTGCAATAGTTAATTAAGGTTAACAGCTTCTGCACACAAATGTTAACAAATCAAATGGATGTGCTCCTACTGAAGGTCAGACAAGCTTGTCTTCCTTGGCAAACTGAAAGGGCCTTCTAGGGCTCCTTGATCAATGTCATCAAAGTTTTCTGATTTAAAACTTTGAGACAAGACACACTCTTCTCCCAACCAAATGACCCAAATTTAGCCCAGTATCATGATTCCAATTAGTGACCCTCATTCTGGTTTCATTTGTCTGGAGAATCATCTGGTGTTTTAACTTTATTTCCCTCCAGATTAATATTTTTCTGTTTTCTTCACATAATTAGGGACAGCTTTAAGGGTATAGGGTTTTGGGGTTTTTTTGTGAGGGTTCTCTATACCAGATGCCTGAAGAAGAAGTGTAGAAAAAAAGGCAAGTAGAGAAATTCTCCTTTAGCAGCTCCTGGCAATAATTTAATGACCTTTTGAGCTCGAGGCTGGATCAAGGACATGTTTAATAATCACCAATGCACCTTTCTCTCAGCATAACAGATATAATCAGTTTCTCTGGCACTAACCAAGCCATTCTGCCTTCTCTTAATAAGGCAATTTAATTATTTTAAAAGAATATAGTAAAGAAAGATCACCAGAATGACTGGTTAAGATGCAAGATAGATTCAGAAAATCTGATTTCTTCTCTTTGTTCTCTGAGCAAGTCCACGATAAGGGGAAAGATTTGTTAAAAATCAGCTATTTGACTCACTTTTGCAGAAGGAAGATTTCCTCTTTACTTTCACTGAGATTCAATCCACCTTTAATAAGGAGAATAAAACTTCTATTTCAGTCTTTATTTAAATTGTAAGACTCTAAGAGCAGGGTTCATCTTTACTGTGATTCAGTATTCAAGTTTATGGAGGCCAGTCTTGGTGGCTACAATTTATAACAGTACTACTGATATTTAAAATCTTGGAAGAACCAAAATAACCAGTCTACAGCTCTTCAGCAAATATTTTATAGCTTCAAGAAGGAATTTTTTTATAAAATCCAGGAAGTCAGAGAAACAAATGCCAATAAAAATCCTATGGAGCCTCACTCTCTAAGACAACTGAACTTCCCACCTTCAACAGGTAATGTAAAGCAAAGAATGAGGACTGATATGTGCTGTTTGTTGAGTTCAGTTCATACATGCAGGTTGTCACCATGAGGCTATCACCTTTCCTCTCCACATCCCACACCTTGTTGGTAAAACTACTCCTACCTGCATTTGGTATAGCAAGGAGGAGGTTACAAGTCTGCTTAAAGATCAGATCTAATGTAGAACTTCTATTTAGGTTGGTTTTCTTTCCACAGACTTGGCCTACAATCAGTAAGGATGGAGAAGCAGCAGGACTATCCCTTGCTGGCAGCCTGCAGTTTCACTGGGTAAGTGTAGCATGAACCTACAGTGCTCAGCAGCCACCTTCATCATCACAGCTGCCAATACAGCAGTCCTCCCCTGTCTTCATCCCCCTTGGCCATTACTTTCACTCCCTACGTGGTCTTCCCATTTTTAGCCACTTATTCAACAGGCTCGTGCTAAATCAGATCAGAGAATGGGACTTCTTCCCCCAGCTGGTTCATGAAGCTGACACAAAACCACTGGTGCTAGCAAAGGAAGGCAGCTGGTAGGGACAGAAATAAGCAGGGAAATGTTACAAATTTAATTTTTGTTAGTGGATGGTGTGAGGCAAAGCTGTTATCAAGTGTGTTCTGATAACATCTCAAATTTATGCAATTCTGGGGTTGTATAAAAAGAAAAAAGAGGAAATTGCTAATATCAAGTTATAAATTTTAGATCTTCAAGAAGTGCCCAAGTGCTATAAGGAATATATAATTTAACCTCTCTGCAATTGAGTATGTTGTTTCAACAGTTCATCAGCAACTGGAATAGGAAACACCTATTTATTTTATAGTGAAATATGATACAAAGGATATAAGACCCACCTGATTAATTTGCAGGAGAGCTCGTTCATAACACATTTTAGAGAGGTTGAAACACCTACTTGAGTTCACATATTACTATTTGATCATATCTTGTACATTTGTGTGGCAGCTGCTAATCACAATCCTTTCCAAGATAAATTATCCATTTCTGCTATTCAATCAATATTTCTGCATTCTAATTTTTCTTATACTTTTGATTTCAAGAACCAGGTGTTGCCCTACAAAATAAAAACCACAGCCTGGGTAAGATGAAAACCTCTCCACTTACCAGAAAAATATAGAGTCTCTGTCAAATCCCACCTTTGCATGTGGGATTCAGAAGTATTTGAGCAGTGAGAGCAGTTAAATAGTTTTTTTTTTTTTGCAATGTCCAGCCAGTCAGAAATCACTATATTTGAGATGTGCTCATTTCAAATATTTCATCAAATATGGCACACAAAGGGCATATTCAAAATAGGTTCATATGGCCTTACCTTGCATTACCTCTTCAACCTTTGCACTCCTCTAGGATGAATATTAAAATGGAGAAACGTAAAGAACAGATACAAAGCTTTGAAAAGCTTCATTACTAGTCAAATTAATGGAGTTTTAGACTAAAATGTGTGGTGGCTTCTCACCCTTTCCCAGATAAATTAGCAGTTTCTGCTCTTCACACAAATCTGTGTTCTAATTTGCTCCTGAAAGAGGATAAAAGTTTATCGAGAAAAAAAAATTAGAAAGGATAGATTCCAGGCAGTGATCAAATAAGAGAAATAGTACTCAGGACTGACTGACCAACTGGGGGAGGGGAGGACATGCAACATTTTCTACCCCATGTTTTAACAATTCAATATCTATATCCTCAGTTCAATAAATTCAAGGTGTCTGAGTCAGAGTATCTACTATTAGAAATCTCAGTGTTAGTTTCAGGGTGCCAGAAGACTCACTGAAAAAGCTTGCTGGAGAAAGCTGTTGCTAAACTAGCCATCACATACATTTTAGTTTATTAATGAGTAAAGGTATTTATCTTTTCTTTTTGAAATTTTAATCTTATTCTAACAGTATTGTTTTCTGTAATTAACATGAAAGCCAATTTCATTTGCTAGGGAAAATGATTTCTTGCCTGCCTAATCATAGTTTACTTTCCCATAGAAATTTGGAGTGCCATAAATCCACAATATTTCCAAATTTTAAAAAAAATTACAATTTTACTGTCAGACATAGACAGTAAGTATATTTACTTAAAACTTCAATGATAATGGAGATCTGGATAAAAGAAATCTTCAGTTATTCCTGGTAAAATTAGAATGAAATTAAATTGAAACATTGTCCTATGCTTCTGTCTCTTTCCAGTGGTGTAAGTTTGATTTAAATAGTTTTCATTATTGTTTTATTATGTCATTCTTGCTATCAAGAAATTAGAAACCTCATAAAACCCAGACTGGGTGGACTGAATAGACAACAAGATCTTTTGATCTGGAGAGTGATATCACCTCCTTTATGTACAAAAATAAAACCTTATTTCAACATGAATGTGACAAATCACATAGCTTTAACACTTCGTGGTTTAATTCTAGAGGCTTTCTTATAGTCTAAGAAGAAAAGCTTTTTTTTTCAAATTGAGGAATTAATTGAAAAATACTACCATGGGAAAAAAAAAAACACCAAAGGCAAGGGAGGGTGGTGAAGAGAGAATATGTTTAACATTCATATTCTCATCTTCTGTCATTTAAATTAGGACCACAGCTATAAAAAAATCTAAGTAGTGAATCCCTTTGTCTATGAAAATCCTCTGCCTCTATGAAAATCCACTTCTCTAGCATTTCAATACATATGTTTTCCAAATATCATTCTCTGCTACAATATCTTGCCCTTTGCACCTGTGACATCTTAATTTGTTGCAAACCATCCTGTCTCCCTCTCAACTCCATTTGTTCATAAAAAAGCAATTTTCCCTCTGTGTCCAGTCCCTTACACAGCCAAAGCCCTGGGTCTTGTGCTTACCTTCTGGAAAGCCCAGCTGAGATTCTGCTCTACCAGACTGGGAGCAAACTGTCTCCCTTTGTGAAGAGCTGCACACTGACCTCAAAGTCTTGTAAAGAGGAGAAAAACTTTCCCACCTGAAAGTATCTGCAGTGAGCAGGCAATTTTCACAGATCAGGTGGAATGTATAAAAGGACAAGAAGCTGTCTAAAGTTTTGATGTACTACTTCCAAATTTGTCTATGTGAAAATAAGGAGAGAACAGCAAGACTCATTTTTAATTAGTCCCAGTGAGTCATTAAATTGTTGCTTATTTTGCAGGCTGCAAGATGGATAATAGAGTTCCTGCATTACAATCTGGTATAAAAACAGGAAAGTAAACTTATTCAAACACACACGAATCCAGACATATTGCTAGTAAAATGTTTATTGATGTTATGCAATATAGTCCAAGCACATCTCAAATATTCATTAAGAAAAAAAGATGAACACAGCAAATAAACATTTTTCCAATTAAGTGAAAGCTCTTTAAAAGTTTAGGCTGTATTCATTAAAATTGGATTCCATTCTGACGTTAACTAAAAGCAACTTTGTGGGGTTCCACATTTATCTTTTTTTCAGTAATTTGCATATAGAATGCAGCCATTTGCAAATCAAAGTACACTTTTTGTGCTGCCAGTACTGCAAATTCAACATGGACTCTCAACACAAATTCTTCTCAGGGCTGTCTCTTGCACAGTACTCCTCCATGTCCTCCAAATGCACCAGAAGAGCGAGAGCTGCTATTCCCAGGTCGCCCCTGCACACACCACCTGTACAAAGCAGAGCGACGCAGAGTCCCCAGGCAGGTGCAAAGGAGAGCTCTTTATCGCCAAAAACCCGGCCTTTTTAAGCAGTCTAGCTGGCTGTTAGTTTGCACAGTTTTAAGGCACAACAAGCCCAAGTCAACCAACCACCATACACCACGATGTGGACATGATGTGGACACGCGGCTATCACGCAGCACATCTCTCATGTCTCTCATATCTCTCACGTCTCTCACTTCTCTCTACCCCTGTTCCAGCTGAGTCACTCTCCCGTAGTTCCCTTCTACTTAACCTAAGTAGCAGGCCTGAGCCATGATTTTACAAGGGTAACAAGGCCCTTATTTTATAAGGCTTTACCAATATGCTACAACCACCCTCACTCTCCTCAGCATCACACGTGGTTCCCTCCTCAGCTGTAGAAATAGGAGCAGTCTGGGGCTCTTCCTCGAGTACATCTACAAAGAATTATTATTTGTGTTTGCTGCTGTTTGGAGAAGGAGATGGGAATACTTTCAGGAAGGGGTCCCACCCATTTCTGTGCAAACACTGCCAGAGCAATGCAAGGTCTCTCTCTGTGCCCACCTCTGCACCCTGCTTGAACACTGCTACAAGGCTGACATGTCAAGTGGACCAAGCTGACCTCAGCAGAGTCAGCTGAACTCAGGTGAGTTGGGTGAGCAACAGCTGGCCCACCAGATAAGGTTGGGCCCCCCAACTGCTCAGGCCACCTCCTCCCTTGGCACTGCCTGCTCAATGAGAGCAAGCGCTGTGTGTGAACATCAAAATGTCACAAAACTACTTCGTGCAGGAAAACTGTACAGGAGTACTCTGCCATTTCCATGGATTAAATAGGCTTATAGTGTCAAAAAGCAACACAGCCACTGCAAGAAATGGGTAGATGATGAAGTCATGGGACTGGGACAGGAGAGAACAGGAGCACGGCTCTCACTCCAGGCAGCAGCCACACACCAGAGAGGTTCAGTGACTTGAGAAAGGGCATTCAGACTGCTGTAATGAACTGGAAGCTTATTACAGGGGCAGTGAAAGGTGAAAGGGAGCTACACAGAAAAATCAGAAAAACCACATTGCTTCAGTGAGGCTCTGAAACATGGACATTTCACGTTAAATTTGTATGAAAATAAGTCTGGCCAAGATGGCAGTATATGTAAAAAGACTTCAGTATAACACATGAAGAGGGATGTGCTACTACTGCTACTTCACTGCTGTACTGGCACTTCCTTTCCTCCATGGGCATGAGCAAAAACAGCTCAGCACTCTGGGGGGTTGATCTGCAAGGCAAGGTGATACCCTTCCCTCAGAGCTATTTTCCTGTCTTTAATCACATTAATCTAGTTCATCTTCATCAAATATGATTGGGGGAATAATGAAAGTGTGCTTTGTCTCCCCTGCCCCTGTAAAATGAGTATTGCTGGAATTCACATGAGTTGCATCTGCACTACCTACTAGTTGCATCAATTTTAATTCATTTTTTAAAGCTATTTCTTGCACAAACTGCATGAATGATAAGACAGAAATGAATGGCTGCATGCTGCCTTGCAAGGACAGGTTATTTCATAAACTCACATTGGTGTGATTAACAAACAATCAACCAAAGTTCACCAATTTCATCTCAGTATTTTGCCTGAAGATACTGTGAATGAGGTACTATATCTACCTTGAACTTGCTGTAATTTTAAACTGCTCCACTTTATCACAGCTCTTCATCTGAATGACTAGTGCCAGGAACTTGCCACTGTAAAATTAATAACATATTGACACTTCCAGCCCCTCAGTCTATCTTTGAAGTTTGAAAGCAATATCAAGGAATAGGTTATTTTACTTGGAAGTGATGACAATTTGTCTAAGACCACAATTCTCCAAATGTAAACAAAACAGAAAGTACACATTTTGGAAGTAACAAATAACTCAAATATGCATTGGAAAGCATTGAAGGCTAGTTATTTCTGGCCTCTCTACAAGGACTCCAGGGCACAGAGGAAGAATGTTAAATGGTCTCTTTCCTTCATGATTAAAATCACTGGGGATAGACTGCTCTCTCTCAAGGCTGAATAGATGGGGTCGTGGCTCCAACTCCCTCTTGAAAAACACTAGCTGTGATCCAAGCTGTAGCATGATGCTTCTCTCTTGTACCAGAGACGGCCCCTTTCTCCCTCCATGTGCCCCTGCATCCCTTGAGGGGTCAGCACTACTTGTAGGAAGCAGAGTCCCAGAGTAAGACCACAGGGAAGCACAAGCAGGATTTAGAGGTAGCAGCTGTGAACTTCACAGGGTGCCTGCTGCCACTCAGTGACTGCAAAGTACCAACCACATGTGCAATTCCTTCCTTGCCATTGCCCTCAGTGGGACTGCTTCCCCTTGCCAAATGTTTATTCTGACAGTTCTCATTGCAGAAATGAATGTGGGTTTTCACCTGGGTTTAAGCCAGGACATTGTACTGCCCACACAGTCTTTTGAGCCACAGTACATAGTGCTGCGTGTCTGAGTTACCCACACAGCTTTGGATATCCCTTAAAGGTGGGACTTTAATCAGCTGGTCAAGCTTCCCTTTCTTGCATGAAGCTGCACAGTCAAGCCATCTGAAAGCATTCAACCCTCCAGTGTTACAGAACAGAATCACTAAGGTTGGAAAAGACTTCCAAGACCATCCAGTCCAACCTCCAACTGAATACCACCATGCCTGCTAAACCATATCACAAAGTGCCCTGTCTGTTCATTTTATGAACACTCCCAAGTAACTCCACTACTTCCTTGGGGAGCCTGCTTCAATGCTTAACCACCCTTTCAGTGAAGAAATCTTTCCCAATATCCACCCTGAACCTCCCTTGGTGCCACATGAGGCCATTTCCCTTTGTCTTTCCTCTAGCTACTTGAGAGAAAAGGCCAACCCTCAATGGAACTTACAGCCATGAAGTTGCCCAGCCTGGGCTGTCTTGTTGCTTAAAAGCTCCATGGGAATGGAAGCAGGTACCTTACAGAATCACAGAACAGTTTGGTTTGGAAATGTTGCTCTCCTAGTCTTCAAAGAACAGAACAGTAATTCCTACAGCTGGTACAACCGATAGCGATGAGTGGTGGGGAGTTACCCTGGTTCAGCCCACAAAGCTGTTGGATCCCTATGTCTAATCACGTGTGGCTGAGCCCAACTGCTCCCAGGGACAGTGACAGGAGCAAACCTTTACTGTCAACATCCTTGGACACAGGCTGTGTGTGCTCTTAAACTTGCACTTGTGCATATGCTAAGTTTGGGATGCCAGTACCTCAGGAACACACCCGAGCAGAAGTATTTCACATGCTTCACATGGAGCTATAACTTTTCCAATGGATTTACACAAAGAAGAACACAGCAGTAACAGTGGAGAACATGAAAAGTCAGAGGGACAGTAGTCTTATCTTACAACAATACACTGCAGAAGTCAGAAACTACCTCTAACATTGCTTGAGCATCCTCCTGAATGCAGTATCCAATAAGACTGGTTATTCTTGGACAGCAGTATACTTTTTTCCTCATAATTTATTCATTGCTAAATCTAATCCTCATGCTGATAAGGTAATATACAATAAGGAGAAGAACATAATCATGTTTGAGGACAAGAGTAAGAAAGCATGCCCAAGCCATTTCCTGCTTTGTCACAAATGATTTCAACACTGTGTTGTTTTATTTCTTCCTGGAAGCTGAAAAACAGTGTCTAATGTTTCAACCAGAGAACTGTATTAAACATAGTCTTTTCTCTATCAGTATTATTAGTCAAGGATGAATTTCATAGCCTGAAAACATGGATAAGCTGGATTAAAAGGGAAAGAAATGGTGGGAAGAGCTCTGCTCTGCAGGGAATATGATAGAAAAAATATGTACGATATTATTACAGTTGTCTTGTTCATGACTGAAGCCTCTATTAACCTAAACCACAATTAGAGCTATATTGACTGATGATGGAAAATGCCACTGGACTGGTGCTGCTCATGGAGGACTGTCCTAAAAACCTTCTCTGCACTTCAATGCACATGCTTCTTGCAGGGCTCAAGCCACTCATGTTCATACAACTTTTTAAATTCTATTATCCATCTGGAACCATCCTCTTCAGCCAAGAATCTGTTGTTACGATGTGTGGGGCAGGAAGGAGAGAAGTGGCCTCGGTTAAGGAGTCAATGCCTTGGTTAGAATGTCAGTGACTCTAGGAAATAGATGTCCCATTGGCATAGAAATCACAAAGCAAATGTTTTCCATCCAGCACTGTCCCTGTCATATACTATGAGGGAATGATCTTCCATCCTTGCTCGAGTATTTGAGTGATTTGTGTCAATATCTGGATTCTTTACAAGTAGATGGTTGAATATATTGCAAAAATAGCATGAAGCAACTATCTCAGTGTTTTGATTCAGGAAGTTTCAGGAGTCTTTCATACCCTGCAATCGAATGAACTTTCAGATTAAAGACCCATCTTCAGCTCTTTGATCTGGTGTGCATCAGTTAACTACTGAACTCGAGCAGCTTCTCTTTCCTAGAGGAAAGGAGAGGTTTTATAACAACGATACAGGTAAGAAGAAACAAGTAGAACATGGAGATCAGTAAAGAGAATGAAATAACACTGGGCAGTGAAACAGATACTATGAAATATAGAGTAGGCAACATCAGGGAATAGTGTGAAACATGTCAGAAAGGTCTTTGGAGGTCCAGCAGAGGATGTTTCACTTTCATTGTATAAAGTAAGACTGTCTTGAACAAGAGAATGGAATGAAAAAATATTTTATCCAAAGTCTATTTTATGCACTTGATTCAAGTGAGATGTGACATGAGGAAAGGAAAAACCAAAGCAAAGGACAACCCAAAGGATTATAAACTGTCCTAAGGGTTTGAAAGGATAAAAAAGAGCTAATATATATGCATATAACAATCTTCAGCAAATAAATACCATCTTCATAAAATAAGCAACATTGCCCTGGGAAATCACCTAATGTATTTCACAGATCTTGACTAATTTTGTAATTATCCACTGTCTTTGTTACTTGATTAGCATTTTGGCATCATCTGATATTATCCAAGATTTGGTTCCAAATGCCGCAGTGTTTTTTTCACATTGATATAAAGTTACATTTTTATACTGAGATACTAGGCAGTTAAGCTTTATTACTGAGATTTTCTTACATAAGTTCTTCAGGTTAAATATGGGATTTTCCAGGGTTCAGAGCCCTAAGCAGCACTCGCTGAATAAAAATTTTGATTTCATACATGTATAAGGCAAGTATAACAATCACAGTGAAACATGATCCCTTATAGAAAAAATATTTTTAAAAATAAAGGAAAATATTGTGGTTTATTACTACATTTTATTAGAAATAACTTGTTCCTAATTGAATAATTTATTTCTACTCTCCATTACATACATGTTGATTTCATATGGCTTCTTATTTTAGTGAAGAATTTTTGAGTTGATCATTTTTTTAGAGTTTTACAAAGTTCTTTCTCTAGTAATTATGTTTTAGTCATAAATATTTTTCACATTTTTAGCCAGTTATATTAGAAGCCAACATCCTTTAAGACAACTTTTCATCAAGCTATTTGAAACAAGTTTCACTAAATAGCAATGAACATTTTAAAAGTGCAATTGTGACCTTAGAAATATATTTCTATAGTACAGAACTGTGACAATGCTAAGAGAAGAGGAGGAATATTTTGATCTCGTTACTGAGCAGAAGAAGATCATAAAATTTAGAGAAAAGAGAAATCTGGGAGGGTGAGATAAACTTGCCATCCCAAGAATTAGAGACATCATTTATTCAGCTGGATTATTGAAGCACAGCCTGTCAGCTTCAAAATCCGAATTCTACTTCTACAACAAGTTTTCCATACATGTATAAACATCATTTTCCATATGAGAGAGCTTCCAATCACAATGACTGTAATTAAGTTATCATTATTAAGATTATAACAAACTAAGAACACACAAGATACTTGATTTTTAATTATTTTTTTCCACTTTGGGTGAAATAATTAGACTTCTTTGAGTTGTGACTGTTTGCCAGAATTTATATAAATGAGAACAGTGGTAATTGTTAGATTGGGGTAAAAACACTGCTGGAAGGAAAATAAAGTACTAAGGCTGAGGAACAGGTACTGCAGAAAAGGTTTCCATGGACTATCAGTTAGTAGTACACACCTAAGCAACTAAGTGATCCTTATCATAGACCAAGCCCCTATTGGGCCTGTCTTCAAAAGAAATCAAAATTAATTTTTCTGTCTTGGAGAGCTAACATGTGGGAAGAGATGAGAAAGGAGGGGAAAGAAATTGACATAACAGAGAAAGTATATGTCTGTCAACTAACCAAGACAACACACCAGCATGCCATTGGTTTTAAAACATTACAGCAGTAGGAATCTGATGGAAAACAAACATACACAGCACCAACACGACCCCCAAAACATGTTTGCAGATACTTATGGGACTGTCACCAGACAAGGGCTAGAGGAAGCACTCAAGTGGTAACATGAAAGTTTCGCAAAAGTGTCTTAAATCTGGCATTCTAAAGGCATTAGTCCATACACCACTAGGAGGGCTTTGGAAGTAAAGTGAAACATCTTAACCTCAAATTAAAGGAATGAATACCAACACAAATAAGAAAAGTGGATGACAAGAATTCTTAAAATAAGTGATAAAAGCATTAATGAAAGAGAAAAACAAAATTGGTAAGAGAGAAAGAAAGTAATAAATTTCCAGAAGAGATAAATGACGTAAGAAAATGCAAGTTCCTTCCCTCTCCTTAGAGGATAAAAGATCTCTCTCCACCAAAAACCTATTAAGGAGGTACTAAAATGGGACCAAATATTAGAGTAATGCACCCAAAAACTTTGAAGCATCATCCATCCCACAGGGAAAGACCTGAATCTACGGAGTCTACCAATCACCCTAAACAGTGATCTCAGGACTTCCCAGGGATCAGAAGCAAAGTTCCTGTCTGGGCTCAGGAGCTGCCTTGAGTGAACAGCTGCTTTATCTCTGTGTCCTGTAAAGTGCTTGTCTCTGATGGTTCCCTGTAATTGCTGCTCTGGAAAGAGCTGCACAAAAGCTTATGCAGGTCTGTACTGAAAGAGCACTTTCTTTCCTCTTCTCTCATGCAACACAAAAGGCCACCTGCTTACATTAATTCTCCTTCACATGTTTACGGGCAATAACCAAAACAAAAATAAACAGAGGAGATGTCCATGGGCAAAAGAAAGCACTTTCTGAGAATGAACTTTAGAAAAATGCACAGAGAATCCAGGACACTACAGACTTGTTAACTTTACATCACTACCTTGACAAATACAGGTAGCAATGAACAGAGGAGAAAAAAAATAACACTTTAACAGTATTCATTGTTGCTTGTAATCACACGTAATATGTAAAGACAAAAACCCCTTCATAAAGACTAATGCAATTTCAGAGCTTGTTGGCAGTTACAGTTCAGTGCTTCTGGAGACTGAAAATCAGTCCAGCATGAATTGCATAACAAATGACTGCATTAAATCCACTCACCAGGCCTCAGAATCCAGGCACCAATCCTGAAATTCAGTACAAAGTTACACCCAGGCTGGTGAAACCATGGGCTGCCATGGAAAGAAGCACCTTCCCACCAGACTCTGCCCTAGCATCAGAAGTAGCAGCCATGTGACCGCGGCACCAGCTGGCGCAGTGACCTGCCTGGCAGAAGATTAATCTGCCAAAAGGTTTTCGATCCGATCAGTTGGCTGAACTGACTCACTCTGCACTCACAGATTGCTCAACCCAGTACAATGTAAGCCAGAGGAACAGATGAGATGGAGGAAGTGTGGGACGGAACACAGCCTCTACTCAAACCATGCTATGCACAAAGCCAAGCCTCACACTGAGATGTTCATAGGGGCTAGAGGGGCAAATACGTCAGTCTTTGCAACTACTTAGTAATTGAGATTTATCTCAAAGAAAGTTCTATTTCCCTACTGTGACCATGACTGAGAGGTCTGCAGTCTAACAGCTGTTAGCACAGCCTTCAGACCAATATGGAGCTTCTGAAATTGGAACCTAAATGCAGAGCAAATACATATTTCCACACAGAAAATTTGTCAAACTATGTCTAAAAAATTGATTTCACTTTATGTTCCAGAGAATGTTCCAGCGCAATACTGCACATGAATCAACCAGCTTAGCAAATTTAGCTCATTGCAACTGAGGAACCTGCCATGCCTTCAAAGACAAGGCATTTTCACGAGCTGCACCTCCCTGAATGGAGAGGAAACACCTGCAGCATCCACAAGATACTCTGTACTATGTCTAGTGTCAGATATACCCACCAGCCAATATTAAGCTATAATTAAGCTATTTTGGATTTTCCTTATCCGCAGAATCCATCTTTGATCCAGGTACAAATCAAACACTTTATTATTCCTACTGCTAAAAGAGATCCATATGGAAAAATGTATAGATGACTGTAATAGATCATTAAAATATCACAGAAAAGGCAATTCAGATACAAATTTAGACTCTGCAGTACTGACTAGCAATGTATTAAATTAGTGAAAATTTAAATACATGAGTGATTAAGATCCCCAAAAGCAAAATACTTGAAAAAAACCCCGTTAGAATCAAACAAAAATACACAGCCTAATATGTTTCCATTTCTCTGCCCCTTCTTCTTGGGTGTAAAGGGTGTGTTTCTGGCCCTTGCAGAGCATGCTTCCCAAATGGCAAATGGCTGCCAAACAAATGAAATGTTGCAGCTGACACCATGGAAGTTTGGCTCTTTTCTTTATTCTCTTAGGGGAGTTATCACACAAGCATTTGCCTCTGGCAACCCATTCTAATGCACATTGTGATATTGTCTCATTTGGACACAGACTGGCAAAAATTATGCATAGTTTACATAGAGACTATCTCATATTTTCAAGGCCTGATCTTGGACATGGTTAATTGAAAACATGGGTCCCTTTATTCTTCATGCTTTGGTTGTCAGTCACCACCATACATTTCTCTAGTGCAAGCACTGCCTCCCCCTTTTCTAAATCTCATTCCTGTATGTTCTCCAAAGGGAAAGAGACATGGAACAATGACATCCTTGTACTTGATTTATTCTGCTGTCCACCTTTTCTTAGAACAACATATTTCATTTCATTTTCAGGAGCTTTGATTTGCATATCAGGGAAATCGAATGGCATGATTTACAAATGAAGTAAGTTATAAAGAGAACTTCACACAAACAGCATGATACTTGTCTGCCTATAATAGAGGGGGACTAATTCTGTGTTCTTAGGAGAAGTAGCTATTGGATTTTTTTTAAATCTACAGGTGACTGTACACTCATGCTGGAGTTTATCCCTTCCCAGATACCCTTTGCATTTCTCCCCATGCACTTCTCCATTATGAGGACAACCCCTGTGCTTCAGGCACGGGTTATGCACCATGGAGTCCTTCTAAGCATGTTCTCAATGTAAGGCTCCTCTGGCCTTGCCAGTCCTTCCGAGGGAACCAAGGAAAGCATGGATACTTACATGCCACCTGCCCACTTTGTGAAGTGTCTGGGCATAAGAAACATTGTCTGCTAGAAGCATCCTTTACCTCAGAGCAACAAGTCCCATTCCCAACCTGAAGAGATCCCTCTCATGCTTGCATGTACTGTAAAGCACCTGTTCCATTTTTCATCCCCCTAAACCCCCTTCTGTAACGCTTCAGCTATCTATTGATATACCACATGACTTAAGACTCAAATGTCCACCTACCTCCATTTTCCACCTCTTCCAAACCTTTACACTTTGGAAGAAGAACTGTCATAAATCTGTGTTGCAAACAATTACTTCTCTCAGCTCCATCATTGGGAGATAACAGTCTTTGGAACCAAAAGGAACTAGGTTTAAACAAAAGAAACTCTCTTTCACATTTCAGTGCATTTGGTTTTATTCCAGAATTTTTAAGCCATGTTTTATTTTAAAACTGAGATATTATTGACTGCTTAGTGGCACGTATATAAATAGCACTAGTGAATGCATCAGAGTTCTGTAACTGCAAAAACATGGAAAATAATGATGTCGTCTCTCCTTCACCCATGCTTTCCTATAGAGTCACTGGTTTCCTATTACTGTAGTACTGCAGGAATCTGATGGTGTAGAGCCAATAACACTGTCAAAACAAACAAACAAAAAAATTCCTGGCAGCTACACATAGAGATGGATGGGAAGAAGAAAATTCAAAAGCTATCCAAATGACAGTGTGTAAAATATGTCAGAAATACCAAGAAAACAAAGAGAACTCCTGTGATAAAGAGGAAGCAAGGGTCCCTTGCATTTTAAGCTTTCTTCTTCCAACTTCCAGTTTAATTCACTGAGATTTCCAGATTATGTAACCTCTTCAGTGGTTGCACTTAGTAATTAATTAAATACAAAAATAAGTGACTGAATCAATATAGCTATTAATGATAGTACAGGCCAGCAAACAAGCAGCATCCACTAAAAAGGACAGCACTGACCTTTGTGAGGTAGTTGAGAAAGCCTTAAAATTATCAAAGCACTAAGTTTCAAAGTTAATATTCTCTCAAATTAGATTCTCATATTTCACCTTGTCAAGATCACAAAGGAAGGCACACTTCCCTTCACATTTTTAAGATTGTTTTTGCAGCAATAAGAGTCAAGAGACCATTTTCTCTTTAAACAAAAGTTCAGATTTCAGAACCAAATGCTATTGCAAAGGATAAATTTTGAAGATGTACAATTCTAGAAAACAGAAGATTTTTGCTAAATTATCTACCATGTTCATGCTAGGAAATCAGCACTATTTTCAAAGTCTTAGTACCTTTCTAAAAAAGATTATTTGAACATAGCTCTAATTATAAAATGGTACCACATTTTTATTAGGCATGTTCCTAATTTGAGATATATGTAAAATTCGCAGAGAAAATTATGAGCAGCTTTCCAACAAGAACTGAATCCACCTCCAGAGAGGTACGTATATCTACTAAATCTCAGACCAGATAGAGCTTTAAGACTGTAAAAATATGGATGCTTACTAAGTTTCTACTTAATAGCATAGCCAAGAAACAATGTCTCAAACAAAGCTCTAGCTATGGCCTGCCAGAAAAAAGTCAGCTTTACTGCCTTCAAGCAGCTGTGGTCTGGAAAGCAGCACTAGCCAACATCTATCACCATCAAATGTTTAAACAAAAACACATTATTCCTTTCTCAGATTTTCCTTCTTGCTCTCCCTTATAAAGTGCAGTGCTCGTATTCTTCCAGCACTTCCTCATAAAGCCCACGGTCCTAAATTACAATATGCCACTGATCCTCAAGCAAGAGATTAAGTCATCACATGGGATGGAGTGATCCGTCTAATTAAGGTGAGGAAGACATGATATTTTTGAAGGCTATCCTTGAAGAAACACATTCCTTCATAATTTCACCTTTATGCTTTATCAGCATAAAGTCAGAAGCTGACACCTTCTCATGTCCAGCACTTCTCTTATGCCTTAGTCATTGCCCTGTAGGGAAATGTGCTGGTCTTCATTTCTGTGCTGATCACTGCAAGCTTTGACTGGTATTACCAAAGCAGTTAGTGAAGAACTGCTGCCTGTGGGAAGGACCCACTCTGGAGCAGTTCTGTATTCTGTGGTAGGAACCCTATGCTGGAGCAGGGGAAGAGTGGGAGGAGGAAGGAGCAGCAGAGATGAAATATTATGAAGTGACCACAACCCCCATTCCCCATCCCCCTGCACCAGCTGGGGGGTGGAAGAAGTAGAACACCTAAGAGTAAACTGAGACTGAGAAGGAGGAGGTGGAGAAAGTGGTTTTTAGTTTGGTCTTTCCTTCTCACTGTCCTACTCCATTTTGACTAGGAAAAAATTAAATTAATCTCCCCCAAGTTAAGCCTGTTTTGCCCGTGATGGTAATCCATGAGTTACCTCCCTCTCCTTATCTCAATACATGAGTTTATTTTCTTCCCCCATCCTGTTGGCAAGGAAGAGTGACACAGTGGCTGGATGGGCATCTGGCAGCCAGCCAAGGTCAAAATTGCACTTCCCAGTAATAGGAACTGATTTTGTCTTTGGAAAGAAAAACCAAAAAAGCAGCTGTATAGCTGGTTAGAGATCACTTACTCCAGCTCTCAGTGAACAGAAACTTGAGCATGTGGGCTGAACCACTGCCTGTCTAATGAGGGACCCACTCCTGCTTCTGCTCTTATCATTCAGAAGACAATCCAGGTTCAGCTGTGAGAAAGCGTACAGGACAGCACATTTCCAGTTTGGTGGTTTTCCATGTTATCTTCATCTGGTGTTCACACTAACCAAACTGAATATTACCAGCAGATAAATAGCAGTAGTGTCCCAAGGAGAGCAAACAAATATTTTTCAGCAGGTGGAATATTTCACAGCAGCAGAAGGGTAACATTTTATGCAGATATGTTGATGCAAATCACCACTACTATCAGCAGTGCTTTGGTTGGTTTATTTCTTTAATATGAATATATCATTTTGAGAGGAATCTTAGGGAATATTTTAGAGAAAGGAAGAAATGCATATCTAAAGATCCTTCAAGCTGAAAATCTTTAAATCCCCCTTACAATCAAAGATGGGGTGAATGACAAGATTAGGCATCGAAAGGTTTGGCTTGAGAAAGTTATTTCAAACTGAGCCACACCTTTTCTAGTCAAGAAGCTCCACTTCAAAGGACACTGGACTAACAGCATATCAACTGCTGTATGCCCACTTGGTTTTTTCCGAAGATGATTATAGAGTGGCATATGTGAGGGGGTACAAACTCCCTCCTGTTTCTGCTACCTTTAGCAACAACCAGTTAGTTTCCACCAAATCTGACAGAGAGAGGAAGTAAAAAATCTACTAAGTTTATACAGTTTTTCAAGACAGAAATCAGAGCACAGACATTAAATTTGATCAGTACCTCCACTGAGAGAAAAGCTAAATTCTGAGTCTGGTTTTCAATACACAAAGAAGAATCCACTCATATCAAAGATATGACAACAGAGACTAAATTGCCTTTATCCCCATTCAGAAGACAAGATTTCACCTCTAACTAGATGTGAAAGGATCCAACTGCACTCCATATGACACATGCACATCCACACCCACAAATACCCTTAGTAAACCAGCATTCACAAGCCTCAGTGTTCCTGAATGTATTTGAGTGTTAAAAACTAATGCACATTTCTCTCCTTTCTTCAGCAACAAAGGCACTTTAAGCTCAGTTAAACACCATTCTTATTTGGATTTACCCCAGAAAGCTGGGGGACAGCTTCAAAAACAGAAATATCAAGATGTCAGTCAGCAGTCCCTGGGTTCTTTGGCTCACCTGACACAGCCTCAGTCTGCCCTAGGGAGAAAGTAAGTGGGTGTGTAAATGCAAAACATAACATTTCAAGTAATCTGTTTTGAGGCATAACAGCATTTGCCATACTTATTTAAAACCACAGATCATTTCCATGGAGAATACTACAAGACAAAAAAGACAAATCACCCCACTGCATGCCAAAACCCTCTCCATCTCTGTAGTAAGGAACTGAAAAAGGGTGCAAGCACAGGGATACACACCCCAGGATGAGCTGCACATATCCCCTCCTATAAATGTTTAAGTAAGCAGGCAATTTTAACCTCATTTCTAAGCTCATATTGCACGCTGCCATGTGAAGACAGTTCCTTCTCCCATACAAAGTTGAAGCAGCTTAAAACAGGATTCGAAATCTGGCAATTTATGCCACTTTATGCATTTGCTGACAGGAATACAATTCTACAATTTTAAATTATTTCCTGTGGTCGCTCCTGTGCATTGCCATATAAAACAGTGTCAGTATTAGTCCCTTGTGCTGCAAGAGGGCATTAACACTACTACATCAAATGTGCAGTGTCAACAAGTAAATCATGGAGAGGAGTTGACGAGCTGAAAATTGAACCTACCTTTCGGTACGACAGTCTGGATGGTTACCATAGTAATCCTGTGGCAGCTTCAGATTTATTGCCTTGTACCGCACAGCTACAAAGGTTCTTCAGCTACCTTCTGCACTGTTTCCAGAGTCAAGAGGAATTCTATGATAAATGTCCACTACCCAAAAGATACATTCAAGGGGAGGTAATGCAGGAAAGCTGTACTTTAAATGCAAATTACATGCTTTTTGCCCCTTTTAGAATATTAAAGAGCAATTTCAAAGGAATGAAAACAAAGAACTCTGACCTCTGACACCATGATTCTTTGCTCTACAGATCACAATTTTCTGTGGGAATGCCTACTGCATATTTAAGTACCATGAAACTGAAAATGAGGTAATAAATTCCACCAAAGATAGTCTGAGTAATGCATTGATTATGAAAATAAGCATACAACTGAGCAATTACTAGAGCAGGCAGTCACAGGGTCTTGTTCAGTATATTTAGATAATTCTGTAACCATTAGAAATTAAATTATTTCATTATATTTAATTTATATTCCTTTATATTTTCAATAACACAGAAGGATATTGCTATGTGGAATAAATATGATGAATTAGTATTCCAGTATTCACACTCTATGCCATAAAGAGCGTGCATTAATGTTACCAGATTGCATTAGATTTTAGTTTACCTCCATGATAGGCTTTAAAGGAAAACACTGATAATTTGCCTTTTATTACTACCCTAAATATTGCTTGCTGCTCTGTTCAGCGACAACTTGAAAAGAGCAACTTCTTCTCTTGTTAGTAAATATTGCAATTCATGAAATATTCCATTATATTTTACTGGATTTTTTATGTCCATAATTCTCTTTGATTGCACAGCAATAAAAGGCTGAGGGAACACAGGCTGTCTCTTCTACCAAGTGCAGAAGCACCATGCACTAATTTGTGTATTAGCAATCCCCATGTGAATACTACATTATTGATTCTGCCATCTAAATTCCACTATATGACAGGAAGGATATTGTGTGTAGGATTAATAAAATTATTTCCTCAAGCAATATTTTTTAAAGCATTGATTGTGTACTTTTACTTCAGAAAAGCATCTCACAAATGTACATTACAATGTGAAAACAAAATAGTTCTGTGGTGCAACATAGTAAATACAAATGGAGGCATGCTCTGTGACACCAATTCTGCAATACGCCTGTGTATTAAAACATCACACTAAAACTGCTTTTAAAACACAAAGGGAGATGTATACTTTATAGATGTTTCATGCAAAAGGACATAGCACTCATCTAATTAGCAGAACACATATTGACATTGTAAGGTACACTATACCAAAGACAAACAGCATAAGGTTTACAGTCTACTGTTTCCCCCAATGCAGCCCAAATTTTGTGAATTTTGTGACCTTTGTACTGCAGAAACAGAGCCCCCATTCAAGTACTTGCTTTTAAAGACAAATTGAGAAAACAATATCTAAAGTGTCATCTCTTGCTTGTAAGATAAATAAAGGGGAGACTTTGCATGGCTTATTTTATCCCAGAAACACCAAGGCACACTTAGGTAGAGTTTATATGCCATTTATTTTCACTAAATTTGGGCTGCCCATTCTGTTGTAATGGTGACCCCCAGAAACCATCCCACTAGAAGAATCTGTTAGCTTTAAATCAAGAACATTTTGAAACAAATACAAATGAAAAGAGAAGAATTAAAAAAACAACCATAAGAAACGAAAGAAAAATAGGGGAAAAAGCAGGTAAAAAAAAAACCTCTAAGAACTATATGCACTCCTCCTCTGCCAAGCCTGGCTGGATGTGAAGCAGCCTAAATGAAACGAAAAGTTCATCGGGTCAGGCCACGGTTCCTGCCTCCCTATGTCCTTTCCCTCGCAACATGTTTTTTAATGACTCTGTATGCAGACATCAGGATAGACCAATTGGAGTTCTACACCTGGTGACAGGGTCTGTGGCAGTGGCTCTGGGCTGCGGTGAGGCTCTGGGTGTGGGTGTAACAGCCCATGCACTGGGCTGATTGTTGAATGCTCTTGCTCTACAGGCAGCAAAACCCATCCCCACATCCACTGAGGCCAGGCCACCTGATGGAGCCAGTGCCAAAGCTCCTCTGCTTCCTCTCAGCATCCTCAGATTTCCTCTAGCAACAAAGAAAGTGCAGGGTGTGAGCAAGTCTTCATCCTGGTCTTTACTTTTTATGCTAACCAGAGGTCTGGTCTTCATGGTTTACACATAGACCCAGAGGCACTGAATCTACAGAGCTATAATACATTATCACGACTGGTGATTATTTGTATTTCTGCCCATTAATTGCTGTGCAATGAATTAGGGGTCCTTGCATCCTCCCTACCTGGCCCCACGCATACCCATGCACTATCACAGAGAGATATCCTACCAGACTTCACTGTAGCAAAATATAAAGCAACAATGCTCACAGAATATGTTTCTTACTGTATGTTATTATCCTTATAAAAAGTGTGTTGCATGGAGGGATCTAAAAGTGTTCTCCCAAGACCAAAGCCTGGTTAATGCTCCTCAGGAATGACAGGTTCAATCCCACATCATTTCTTCCTTAGGAACAAGTCCCAGAAAATTAATTTCTCAGTAGCTGACTGAGAAGCACAGAATCAGGCATTATTAGAACTGAAGGATGACATTAATAAAACATAAGGAATAGAAACAGATCAAATATGTAAGACTCAACAGCTGGTTGTCAATGAATTCATGTTGCTCGTCAGACACTATTACATGCTGTTCTAATCACTCACCAGGAAACATTTCAATGCACTATATTTTAGGTCACAAAAATATTTATTTCTGTTTTATATAAAAATTATTAACAAACATAAATGCAACTATGTGTTTCTTTTTCTCTCCTTATCTCTCCTGGTCTAAAGAATTTCTATTCTGCAAAGGGCAGGAAAGGATCAGGGATCAGTTCTCCTTGTTGACTGTACACACCAGCCAATGCTGGGTCCTCTTCTCTCTGTGCAATGACAGCAATGTGACATTTCCAAGCAGCAATGTTTGCTGACATCATGAGTCACTTTAATGCCATTTTCTGTACCTCATTTATCAGCAGCCATTTAAATAAAAGGCTGTGAAGGAAAACAGAACTCTGCAGACCCCAGGCTATGCCCAGAACTTTGCCTACCTTTCACAGACTTGGGACAACGCAGTGCAAGGCTTGATGCAGAGTTTGCTGCAGATCAGCAGTCTCATTGTTTGCCATGCTGCAGATAATAAAAATAATAATTTTTGACTGCACATGCAATCACAAGATGCAATGTGAATTGAAATGAAGTGACAGCAGGATGCAGCCTTTACCCTGCATCAGAAGCTATACAGAAAACATTAGTTTTTTCCTCTGCAGGGAAAAAAACTACTGAGATAAGTGAAAATGCCAGCTTGTGGGTACTGTGCTGCTGACTAGCAAAAGCATTTTGGTCAGCTTGATACATTTCAGTACTGACATCAGATCTGGACAGTGAGAAACTCTCAGTAATAAGAGAGCTGGGCAGCAAAATTACATCAGTGTCCAGTTAGAGAAATCCTTCCTGGTGCTATGCTCCCTGGCAGGAGGAGAGGTTGCTACTGAAGAAGATGACCTGTGAAGCAAAGAGAAATGCACAGGGATCTAGTTATACACACATCTACCAAGGACCTTATGATACCTTTTCAAGGGCTGCTCCTGCAGAAAGCTTTGTGGCATGGAAAACAGGCATGGAACCCATCTCTTCTTCCTCACAAGAACAGAGGAGCAGTTCAAAAGAACAGAACTAAAAACCTTATCCTGCCCAGCAATTTAGGGATAAGTGGAAGGAGTGGAAAAACAGCAATAAATGTATAAACACCAACAAGCCCATAAAATCTGTGGGCTAACAGTCATGAGCTGAAGGTGTAGCTTGAGTCCATGACTCATAAGCCAGCGTTTGATTAAAAAAAAAAATCGAAGTTACCTCCCTAAATTAAAATTGAATGTCCAGGTACTCTCAGGGGTCAAGATAAATAGGAGTTAGCAAAAATATAGACATTGTCCAGCTTATTCCAAACTCAATGGAAAAATGTATCTTGACGACAATTTTAAGTTTGTTAACTGAAAACTGTTTATCCAGGGCTGTTTTACCAGTTTACCTTAAGCTACTACCATCACTCCGGAGACTGTAGAAATATTTTTGTTTCTTTCAAATACTCAGCATGGGTAGAGTCCTTCCCTGCCAGTCCTTCCTGGCAGGTGACCTACATGGACCTCGTACTAAAAGGAGGCTTTTGATCATACGAAGGAGAACAATGTTTAATGACAAGATGCTTTCCCCTTCCCTCATTTTTCCAATGACATAGGAAGATAAAAAATGCATCAGTGGTTCATAAGGTGTGGCCTTTAGACATGGGCTAGGTAATTTTTTCTTCCCATGTGAGTAGTGATGCAGGTGTACTCAGCAATATTTCTTGTAAGGCATTTTAGATAAAAGCATCAGTTAAGACTGGGGAGCTGAGGCAGTAGGATTTGGGAAGCAATCAGCATATGAACAGAAAGAACAAAATAATTTAGCACTAGCCAACCTCTTGGATTACTCATAATTGAACAATTAAAATACCATCCAAGTTCCAGAGGAATTTTGATTTTTTATCCTGGTTTAGATGACAGTGATGGAGCAGTAAAGTCTGGAACTAGGATGAGCACAAAAGACAAGGTGCCTTACTTCTTTTCCACCTCTCTGCAGCCAGTGTGGGATCTTTGATCAGACTTCAAAAGCCTTAACATGCTCAGTTACAAGCTGAATCAGCATGTGGAGGATAAGGAGTGAAGGAATGAATGGGATACGACCAACTGAAAACCTGCTCGGTTCTGTCTGATTCTGAAAAGATTTCCTAGTTACAGGAGAGTTCAACTCATTCACATTCAAGTCCTGAAAGAGTCTGTTTTTTCACAGCTTCTTAGCTGAAGTGGGAGAGCAGCCCAGAGGAGTGTTAACACTTCCTTTGTTCCCAAGACCCGAACTTAGCTAAATTTTCTCATGCAAACAAGTTGCGAATTCACTTTCTTTTCCTTAATTTTTTTTATCTAGCATGACTGTCATTGTCAGTAGTAGCATGGAATAGCTGTCCAAAATCAAATTACATAAACATTGAAGAAATTAAGCACTGTATTTTCGAGTGCATGGTCCTTGTCCCATTCTTATCAGAAAACAAAGATTTGGATATATATTTCATTCAATGCTCAAAATACTAAATACTAAAATACCTCATGATAATATAGTTTTAATTTTTAAAAGTCTATTCTGGCACAATTAATTATATGGTTGAAAAAAGATGAAATTAGTATTTTGGAACTTGGAAAATGAGCACCTAACTTTTGGACTGCGTAGGCACCAGAATTACTCTAGAAGTCTTCAAAACTTAGCTAGTTTATTGTCTGTTGATTTTAGCAGACTGTAATTTGGTCACACAGGAGAAAGAGGTTTCCTGTAAGGGAAAATAAGTACTTTTATGCTGTTGTTGTTGGACTCAAATTAATATATTGTGCAGTGACTCCTAATAATAGAGGCAGCATTTGAAAAGTCCAACATGATCTAGCAAACATCCCATTGCTAATCCACCAAGGCTGTACATATGAGAACTATTGTCTCAAAGTAAAAAAAAAATACTGAATACCTGAAATATATTGCAGGAGTAAAATGCATCCAGTTACTCAAGGCGGGTTATTCAAAAAATTCCCTCAAAATATTTAAAGGGAATTATGATTTTTTGTGAGGTTTTGAGGCAGGGTTAGATAATGGCACACAGGAAAGCCTGCTGAATGAAGAAACCAACTGGAGGGAGCACTGATTCAGCTGAATAGTAAACTAATATGCTGACCATCTGCCCTCAAGGCATTGTGGCTAAAATTCTGACGTTGATGCTCGAGTTAGGAATCGTAAGTGGGTGATACATGTATACACACAGAGAGAAAATTTCTTGACTCTGATATATCTGAACAGCGAATCGGTACTATGGAGCTGCTGATCTGTGGGTTTGAAAGAGTAGGTGGCAATTATAATGATTTAGTGTTATGAAGCAGACTTATTCCTCTGGATTATGGCTTTCATTAGGATTTACAAAGATTGCTGTTGCTATTCCAGCTTCTCATTGAATATAAACTTGCTCTTGAACAAGAATTTTCTTGCCTCCTACAGAAATGTCAACAGGAAAATATTTTACCCACCCAGCTGAGAAAAGTATAATAAAATCATAATATGAATTTCTCATTATTTTAAAAAGAGACATGTTATTATTCTTGCTTTGCAGTAATCCTCAGAGCATTTTAGGACAACGTGTTAAAAGGTGATGGGAGTCGCCTTAAAAGGGTTTTGGTCTTTTTGAGAATTAGGGTAAAATTCAAGTCCCACAGAAATTACTTTAAGTACTACCAAATAGTGAGGTAGTAAATAAAATAACAGGATTTGACTTAATGGTAAAGAACTGTGCCTGTCTGAAATTAGGCACACAAAACTCCTCCTGAATGCTAGGAATGTTATGCAACTGAAATTATGTCTTCTTTCACATTTTCCTGTGCCATGACTCTTCAATGTCTGCAGAATAAGAGAGCACAGACCAAGCACAGAGAATAAAAGGCATTGTTTGCATGTTATTCATGACCCTGACCCTTTAACAAAAAATTGGAGGGTTTAAAGTTTATCGTGAAGAATGGTCTGCACTAAAAATTTATGTCACGTTACTGATAGAGCAGACCAATTTTCAGTCACTTCATACTGTGGGGACACCATACTATTAAAACCCCAGCAATATTTTCTATTACTAACAATGATTAAAACTCAAAAAACAAATAACTGTGACATTCAATTCCCAGATATGCTAAATTGGTTTTTGTATGTGTTTTTCTGTCCATGCATATACACATGCCATGCACTTATTTTCCAAATCTTCAAAATAGGAATGCAAAACAGTGCCATCTGCACATTCCGTTCCCTTGTACCCGGGAGTTTTAGGACAAGCTGGCAAAACGCATCAGAAAACCCAATGGCTGTGTTCCTTCTCTATCCCAAACAATAGGTAATACAAGAATAAAATAAAAGTGAATCTTGTTAGAACAATTGCTGAGCATTGTACACCAGGCATGGAGTGCCTGGACTGAAGAGGATGCACCACGTTGTTATGGTAACAAGATAACAACTTTGGTGCCTGCAGTCGGCACTGTCACGTCTGAGACTGAAATCCAGATTGGCTGAGGATCTGTCCCCTGCCTTGCCCCATCACATCACTGCAAATGAGACCTAGCGCTGCTGTCCCAAAGTGAAGTCCAGGCCTTGCATGACACAGGCACGGAACTGACACCCTCCCCTGGGTCTCTCATGGCCTCCCCACGATCCTCAGCGTTTGCAGAAGAACATGCTGCAGCTGCCAGGACAGTATGGTAGAAAGGACACAGGCATGACATCTCCAAATCACTATCTATCTGTAAAGATATCCATGAAACCTACTGGCATTTTGGCTGAACTGGATAGCTAGATTGAATCCTTCATTTTAAACAAAGATGCATAGCACTTCCCTGCTTATGTAAAAAATGCAGAAGCAATTTCCTTTCTGCTAAAAATAGACACCATTCATTCTGTCAGGTCTTTTGTCTCATTCCCTTGTACAATGAGTAGTTGGTCTAGTATATCCTCTGCCAGCAGAAGACCTTTTCCGTTTCTTCCTGTGTCCCAGCTTAACCTCTCTCCCTTTACCCCATCGCCCTCTCCAGCTATTCATGTGATCGTTGTTACTTTGGTATCTCTGTGAAAGTTTGGATGGTGGGTTACCTGGGACACAGAACTGCTGTGGGAACCTGATGCAACCTCTGTGCTCCAGGTATTATCACAGGTAACAGCTTCCAGCATTTAGCTCAGCATGCATTAAGTAAAGAGTATTTTCCTCATAGTGCCTCTCTGCTCTGTCCCCTACTTTTGCCATTGCCACACAGGGAGCTACAATGAGGGAGAAAATTGGACCTTGCTTGGCTTCGGCCAAGAGTATTTGCACATCTTTCCAGGCAGGTTTCTAGGAAGATTGCCTTCAGAAATAGTTATATTGCCCACAATCAGTGCAACTGCCTGGAACTGGAAAATCAGATTCTGTTATATTCATGGAAGTGAGGTGCAGCACACAGGGATGTCCCAGTGAGCAGACAGGGAGAGAAGAGAGGGTCAGAGTGAAACTGCGCAGGCAGCAGCGGGGAGCACTGCTGACACAGGCTGTACAGTAAACCTGAGCTCACACCATGGCTCAGCGGGACACAGCCCTGAACTGTCACCCACCCAGTGACACTGCAGGAGCCTCGCTGCAGGATGGTACCTGTTCTTCTCTGAAGGACTCAGGTACTCAGTCCTCCAGCTGTTCATGATCTTCCAGGGATGTTAATGGCTAACAAGCACCAATTTGGCACCGCAGTGCTGGAGCTATAGATCACTACCTGAGGATCAGAGGCTAAAGGTGCAGCATATATCCTCACAATGTGAGATACGTAAGAGAAAAGATTATGAGTGATGGTCAGATTGGAGATGGATGAGGATGAAAAGAATTTTGCAAACTTCTGCTTTGAGGTCTGTTTTTAAATATGATGTGTTGGCCTTGACCTGTTTGTGTGCCTAGAGAAATTCCTTAAAGAAAATGGGTAAGAGAAGAGATCATTATAAAGGATGAGTTCCATCTCACCATGTGAGATTTTTCAAAAAATATTATCTTGGGAAACCCCAAAAAACCACAGTTGATATAACTAAAGACATTTTAGATTCCATGAACCCCTCCGTTACAGGAGAAGCACACACTGCACAAATGGACAGCAATATAAATACCTGCTTCCCACAGCATTAATTCCCTCATAGATTAGCTATAGCTATAGCAAAAATGTGCTGAATTTTAGAGAAAAAAATCCTGCTTTGCTCTGTAAGCCTGCTTCTTTGAGTGTGAAAATATATAATATTTAAGAAGCTGAAAGAGACTTCGATGTCCATGTCCCACTGACCTGGCACAGGGAGTGAGGCAGTTGTATCCACTATCTCTTACTGAGTTCCTTCTACAGCAACAAATCTACAGAGAGCCAAGATTGATTTACATGGACATTTACCAATTACATGGGCTTACCTAACCTGATCCTTTTTTTGACTACGTGTAAATATAAAGTAGAAGCATAGTACGAAATGTTACAGAACCAAGCTCTGGTTGTGGCACAGTAAGCTAAAAATTCTCTATATTAAAAGTTCAGCTGACCTGCTTAGGACAGCAACAGTTTCTGCCAATGGAATGCTCTGACCTCTGGGTTCAGCTGTTCTTTTTCCCTCTTAAATCTTTCTTTGCTAACACAGAAACCACACTGGTCTTAGCAGACCTAAAGTGATGACACTTCAACTACCCAGAAGTTTAGATGCACTTTTGTGAGAGCACAGAACCCTGATATTGAAAATGAGGCAACATGCAAGTCTCATCTTAAAAGAAAAAACCCAAAATGGATAAAAATCAGAGATGCTTGCTTTCTTTTTTCTTTTTTAAAGAAAGATAGGAAATATGTCTATTTTAAGGTTGTTTGTATGCAACTTATTTTAATTAATAGCAGAAAGTTTAATTTTTTTTAATCAGCCTGCTTTCCAGAACAGCACATGCTTATTACATTCCCCTGGCTTTTTTTACTATCATGGTTTTTTTTATCCTACCACTTCACCCTTTTCCTCTTCTCACTTCTTTCCTGTTATGAGAATTAAACTACTTTGGATCTCTCCACTGAGGGAAGATGTACAGGGAAAATTCTGGTCTTCACGACATGCCATAAGCAGGCCCAAGCTCACTCTCACCTTTGCTGGTCACTCAAGCCGTGCTTGAAGTACTCTCAGCCTTTGGCTCCCAGCTTCACACTGCGCTGTAATCACAGCAGCATCTTTGTTAAACCTGTGCATCCTGGCTGCAAATGCAAAGGTAGTCTCCAAACAGGCCCTAATCCATTAAGAACAGCAGGATCAGGACCTCAAAGTGTATTCTGAACTGAACAGGGAGCTACCGGAGTGTGCAGAGCATTAGTGTGATATGCTCCTGGTACTCCTTCCTCCCCAGAAGACACACCATTTGTACAAAACTTTTAGCAGTGGCTTTCACCTTCTCTGCAGCTTCTGTCTCTGGCATGATGCCCTAAATCTTAAGTTATATGAAACTGGAAGGGATTAGCATGTTCTGTTTCATCAATTATATTACTTTTAATTGCCTTGAAGGATTCATTTGTCTTCACTCCAGTAACCTTTAGCAGCAATCAGCAGTTCAAACACTACTCCCACACACAGCAGCTCTTTTCAGTCATATTACATTTACTGAAAGGTCCTTAAGAAACAAAAACAATCTCATTCAGATAGCTTTGCAGATGTATTTATTTAAATTCCACCTCTGATAAAATTAAAAGATTAAGTGTACTTCTGAGAAGCAAGAAAATGCTTCATCATCACCAGGAATGGGCTTTAAATTCTTGTCTGTGTTTTACAAACAGCATAATCAAAGTTCAATAGAGAATATGCAAAGATTGCAAATCTATAGCAGACAGAGAAATTTACATAAATAACAGATATGAATATCTGACGTTTACAGAAATAAAACTGCATGCTATGCAAACAGACTATAGCCTACAACACTAAAACACATTTCATTATGCTGATTTTTCAAACCAAAGCTCATCATAGGTGCATATGTAGGAGACATTTCAGTCATGTAATGCAAGGAGGAACATCAATAGGAAAAACAGTATCTATATATTGTTATGCTGTTTTGCTAAAAGAAATTTGGATTAAGGATTGGATGAAAATGGGGATTGTTTCCCCTTCAAGACCTTTTAATTTCACAGCTACAGCAGAGACCTGTACAATTCAATGGGAGCCTGGTACCCAAAGACCTTTAACAACCTTAAAAAATCTGTTCTTTAAAATCTCACATTGAAAGTGGGAATTTGATTTTTTTTTCTAAGGGGTATGTAAAATACCA
Organism: Ploceus nigricollis; assembly: GCA_013399945.1. Classification (NCBI taxonomy): domain Eukaryota; kingdom Metazoa; phylum Chordata; class Aves; order Passeriformes; family Ploceidae; genus Ploceus; species Ploceus nigricollis. Next base: position 841,629 of record VXBC01001505.1, read on the forward strand.
TATCAAGTAAATTGCACTGATCATACTGATTCTGCTCTGGAAATACGACAAGGTCACATACAAAGATGACAATTTACTTATTACTGTGAGTTAAAATGTGAAATATAGTAAGACTGTCAGCAGAGCAGTACTTAGCCCAATTCATCTATCCTAGAGCTAGCCTTCCTCAATGCCTGACTGAAGGTTTATAAGCTAAACTGGATTCTTGCAAGAGGTTTACATTGGGAAGCAGCAGGACCCTACAGGTGTGGCAGAGGCAGAATTTTGTCTAATGCTCGTTGTTTGTTTTCCTAAGGATAAAACACTGGTTTCACTAGTATCTGGAAGACACTGACATCTTGTCATGTTAAGAATACTGTCAGTACTCACAGAAAAACATAAATAAGAAAGGGAATGTGAATAAGCTAGCCTACAAACTTCAGGAATTTAAAATTAAAAAAAAAAAAGGAAAAGAAAAAAAAAAGCAAGGAGAACCAACACCTCACATCTCTAAACACATTGTGCTCGACAAGGTCACCCTCCTAATTCAGAGAATTCAGTTAATCCTCTGGATGAATGCAGCATGTGTTGCACTCCCAATGAAACCACACAGGCTCCAAATAAGAGGCCATCAACTACTGCTATAAATGCAGTCAAATGGCTGGCAGCCTGAATAGCATAATTTGATTTTCCCCTTTCCAATAAAAAAACAAACAAAGAGAAGTGTTTTACTGTTGAAGGTGTGCATCATTTAAAAGGCCAAAAGGTGCCTTTCCTTCTAAATTTTAAAAACATTAATCAAGAATGAAATAAACAACATGTGCAAGCCAAAGGTTAATATCCCAGGGTCTTTAATGTGCATTTACCACCCACTTCTTTTCCATTAACACCATCACCTCCTCCCTGTCTTTCAACACCCCTCCAACTATTCTTGCCTTGTGTCTCACTTATTCACACAACTGAAAAGTAGTAATTATTTTGCAGTTAATCTTCAGGAAACTGCTGCACAGAAAACAGGCTTTGCCTTCTGTTCCAAAGTCTGAAGGGAATGACCACTAGAGAGAAGCTACTGTTTCATTTCTCCTCTAAAGAGTTTGCCTGGGTTTGTGGGGCTTTTTTATTTGTTTGTTTGTTTAAAGATTAGAAGACCAGTTTCACTATCACCTTCAAGACACTGACATCGTAACACAACAAAAATATCATAAGCAAGAGGATAACCAAGGTCTATGGAGGAGATTTTGATTTTAGAGATAATGGCATTAATCCACGACAGATTTAAATGATTTAAATAATGTGACTGTAGAAATTCACAAGCACTTTTCAGGATAGAGTATGGCTCTAATTATATCCGAACAATTAACCTTTACAATTGTGCTGTTTAGAATGCTTCTCTGAGTGGGTATATTCTTAATAATTGGACCATTAATTAAAATTGCTATCTCAAGGGTTGCCAGAAATCTTCAGTAAAAAAAATATATTGGGCTGGGATGGAACCAGGACAAAATAATCCCTCTCTGAATGTGTGTTCTATCATATTCACTGGAAAAAAAAAAAGAAAAACAAAGAAAAGCAAAGAGAGGAAAGCAGACATTGTTCCTACATGTTCTCTACTTATCAAGAAAATATAAAGCAGTATTTAAAAAATTTCAAAAGCATTTCCATATCAATAAGGAAAGGTACCAAAAGGGTAACAAGATAACTTAGATTTTTTTTTTCTGTTCTTTCCCACAAGGTAGAATGAACCTATTGGTACAAGACATCTTTTTCATTTCTAACACTGATGTTTTTTTAATTCTCCCTAAACTGTCTTCATGATACTAAGCAAATCTCTAATATCATTACTTGTATTTACAGAAGGAAGATTTTTCCCAAGTCGTCCTTTCAGCAGTGAAAACAAAGGCTACTGTATTTACTCAGAAAACATTTCTCAAACTCCATTAAGTGATTATGTTAGAAAAGAGGAAAAAAAAACCACCAGTGAGATTTAAACACCTGTATATCTCAGTGAGGAGAATCTGTGCCCTCTGGCACATCAAGGCTGGTTGGACAGACTGAGCTTGCAAGTTCCTCATTAGGTTTAATTCCACTGTACTGAACACATGCTTTCTGAATTAAAAAAATAGATGAATTTATAACTACTCTTCAAGAATAGCAACTTGCACTAAACATCTTTGATTATAGCAGGTAGATAAAAAAAGATCTGACCTCTGATTATATCCAGACAAGCCTCCTGGTAAATACTCTCAGATGACAACTCATATTCAAAACCACAGATAAGTCTGCGATATATAAGTGCGAAACAAGTCTCCTTATAACTTCTGGCCTTATTGTACTGTATTGTATTGAGTCTGTTAACCTTACTGCTAAATACTCTTCTGCTATGGAGTTACTCTGTGTTGCCCTGGATGGGAAAGCACATGTGCAGCAGGATGTACATTTTATGATTACTTTGGCCAACTCCAGAAATCTGTCAGGGAAGGCCATTTTTATGCCATATGGAAGGTTGCATGTTCTGGTGCTTTGCCGACAGATTTCTTCTGCCTTAAACTCCAGTGCCTCCGTATCTGCTATTTGCTCTCCTGCATGTTTCAGGCATGCTCTCCTGCATGCTTCAGTAGGGCACTGTCAGGATTTTCACATCAGACACAGGGAAAATCTATTTCAGGATCTCAAAGTGGAAAGTGGTAGTATAGGTCACTTAACACTATCGGTCATTTTATCTCGCAGGAGACATGGATGAGAGGGCTGGGTAGAAGGAGGATTATGCCTCAAGCAGCTCAAGACTGGCTCTGTCCTCTCTGCTCCCTGAAACAGCATGGGTACTCACAGGAGCTAATACACACATATGCAGCTAGGAATGGGCATTCGTATTTTTTCAAACACACAGTTATTCAGCAGTTTGGGGAAGTGGGCTTAAAAAAGAAACAAACAAACATCTTGGGCCCTCTTTAACTTTCCATTACTCACTGCTTCTGAAAATGCATTTTTTATTTTTTTCCCTTTTTCTTCTCAAAATGTGTCACACATTTTCAGAAAATTAATGTGAGGATTTATAGTGCTAACTTTATCAGCAGTGCATATGCATTTTAATAACTGAGTTAACCCTAGGCTAACATTAGCCTATGCAGTATTTGGTGGCACACACTGGAAATCCTGTGCGCCCGCGCAACAATGAAGCAGCAGGAAGGAACCTAACACCAAGCTTCATTTACTGTTATGTCATGTGTAACTCTCCTACTGGGACTACAGAGAAACTGCCAGGTAGCCCAGGTCCTACAAGAGAAAGAAACTGAGCTAAAAGATGATGCTGAGGCCATTGTTACATCAGTCTAGGACCACTCTGTCTGTAAGGGACAGTGTGTTGGATCCCCTGAGGCCACTTCCCTCTCCCTCCTGACAGAAACCTTACTTACCCCTCTAATTCTTCAAGGAAGGACATACCAGTTCTGTGGCTCTGACTGTGTGAAGATCACAAAATATGTGTGCTGGAACATCAGAGGCATCTGCTTCTGGCAAATGTAGTGCTTGCAGTCCAAATACCCAAGATCTCTGCCACCTAATGGCTGGAATAAATCAGGATTTGACTTGCATGCATTGACTGATCATCATAAAATGAAAATTATTGGAACTCAGAGACTAAAAATCTTTGCATAAAAAACTAATGTGATATTAGTAGAGAGAACAGCAGTTTGAAAATGGAAGGAACATGTGATGGGACTGGCAACAATCTGCAGGTAAATCTCAGCTATATTCAGGTCACGAACTCGACTCCCTTGTTACTTCCTAGCCTGAAATTTATTTAATAGAAAGAAATAAAATGTGAGAGAGAAGGGAATAAATTATCCTATTTTAACATCATTGAATTATGTGCCATGAAGTTACTGCACTGAAGTTTTCATCAGCATGAGCAGAGGATGAGTAATCTAGGGTGGAGCAGATTGCCAACAACAGCCTTTAGCTATATCATTCTATACGCTTTAAAAAGTGCTTGTAAATTTGTACACTTGGGAATTTCATGGACCCTGACCTGATGTTAATCTGGTCTTTAATCATGTCATTGATGCTAACAAATTCTTGCAATGATCCTTAATAACTAGGGAAACTGATTTTACTTTACACAGATTGAAAGCTGTTAACTACTTTGCTGTTCAACATTTAAGCCATCAGTGTTGTAACCAGTATGGTTACCTACCTTTCTAAGGCAGATTACAAATAACAAATAAAAAAATGAAGAAATAAACCAAGGAAATGCCCCAAATGACCACAGAATATGACAGTGCTTTCCAAATAGTCAGCCAGTTGTCCCCAAATTGGTTATTTTACATCAAAAAGATAACTTAGGGAGCTTTGGTTTTTACCCATAACGCAAACTATTTGCAACAGACTATGCAAGAAAATGATACAGTTTTTGGTGTAGACCCACAAAGTTCTCTTACAGCAGAGATATTTGTAAATTCCCTCCAAATGAAAATACAAATCAAAGGTATTTGAGTTTAATTTTCTATCAAGGCATACAAAATTAATAGCAAGGGCATGGGCTAGAATGTAGCAAGAATTAATTCCTCTATGGATGAGATCACAGAAAATTATCTCACAGCCAACCTATTGTAAATAAGGAAATTTATGTTTGCTTTCTAACGTAGTAGACCTTAAAAAAACAAATTATAGAGCTTTAGTCAAAACTGACTCAGTGTAAAAGTCAGTGTTTAAAAACTGACTCCATGAAAATGAGCAGCTACAGATAACAAAATAATCACAAGGACACAAGCATCATTTAAAAGGCACTACAGAAAATGTGGATTTAAATGTTATTAGTACACTGTCATCCAAACTAATAGTGTGTCAACATTAGGCTCAAATGCTCACTTGCATCTTTTTTAGTGCCACTATCACATGCAAGACTCCCATAACACTTTTCCATTTACCAGCCAAACCTAGCTGAGTGATGCAGACTGTCATTTTGTCTTTATCTGTTTATTAATAACATGGGGTGAGAAAGTACTTACATGTATGAGCATGTATAGTCCTTGTACTACACTTATAGTAACTTGTTATAGAAGTCCTTTCTTTCAACTCCTTTTAGCTACTTATTAAAAACGAAAATGTCTTTTCAGTTCAGAATATGCTGAGCACTTTTCAGCAATGGGAAATCTACCACCCTTGTGAGCAATTTGTTCCAGTGTTTACCACCCTCATTGTAAAAAATATCATCCTTGTGTTCAATCTAAATCTACCCTCTTTTAGTTTAAAGCCATTACCCTTTCTCCTATCACACAAGCCCTGCTAAAAAGTCTGTTTCCATCTTTCTTGTAGGTCACTTAAGGTACTTAAAAGCCACCATAAGGTGTCTGTGGAGCCTTCTCTTGTCCAGGCTGACAGCCCTAGCTCTCTCAGTCTGTTTTCATACACGAGGTGCTCCATCCCTCTGATCACCTCACGGCCCTCCTGTAGACTCCTCCAACAGGTCTATGTCCTTCTTATGTTGGGGACTCCAGAGGTGGATCCAGCGATCCATGTGGGACTATGGCAGAGTAGAGGGACAGAAGCCCCTCCCTCAACCTGCTGGCCATGCTGCTTTTGTTGCAGCCCAGAATACAACTGGCTTTCTAGTTATGTCTAGCTTTTCATCTGCCAGTATCCCCAGTTCCTTCTCAGCAGGGCTGCTCTCAATTCCTCCATCCCTCAGCTTGTACTGGGGGCTGCCCAACCCAGGTGCAGCACCTTTGCCTTGTTGAAACTCATGAAGCACCCATGGACTGATTTCTCCAGCTCCAATCCCTCTGAAGAGCATCCAGTTCCTCAGTTGTATCAACTGCACCACTCAGCTTGGTGTTCTCTGCAAACTTGCTGAGGGTGCACTCAATCCCACTGTCATTGTCACTGATGAAGATATTCACCTGTAGTGGTCCCAGTGCAGACCCCTGAGGGACAGCCCTTGTCACTGACCTCCGTTTGGATACTGCGCTGCTGACCCCATCCTCTGGATGTGACCATCCAACCAATTCCTCATCCACCTAACAGACAATTCATCAAAACCATTTCTCTTCAATTTAGGGAGTAGGATGTTTTGGGTGACTGTATCAAAGCCTTTACAGAAGTCCATATAAACACCATCTGTAGCCCTTCTCCTGTCCACAGACGCAGTCACTCCATCACAGAAGGTCCCTCAGCTGGTCAGGCAGCACTTGCCCTTGGTGAAGCCATGCCGGCTGTCTCAAATCACCGCACTCTCCTCCATGTGCCTTAGCACAGATCCTAGGAGTGTTAGTGTTGGATAGAGGGAGGGAGAAAAAAACTAAACGGACATTGCTTTTATTTAGAAGTAATTCATGATCTGAGCACTGTATTCTGCTAACAATAAAAATCTCAGCAGGGTGGTTTTAAACTGGTATCGGACCACTTGGGACTGTTTATTTCTACCCAGCTGTCCAGACTGAAACCTACTTATCAATGCAGAGCTTCTTTGCCTCTTTGTTGAAATTATCTCCAATGCTCTCCCAAAATAATGACAATGTTGTGACAGTCTCTGAAGGTTTGCTTTGATTACCTCTGCATCAAGGTGACACAGAACCACTGGACTGCTTTGATACTCAAGAGAAAGGACAACAGGTTACATAAACAGTGTTTTCTAGCCACAGAAGATAAACAAATTCCTCCCAGACCCACTAAAGTAACAGCCTAGTTCATTATTACTGCTTCAGACTAAATCACTGCTAGGTTTTTTCCCTAAAACTGGTGTGTGCATCAGTGCAGACATGGCATATTACACTTGCTTTCACTTTTACTGAGTCAATTCCTACATGCAGTTATCCTTTTCTTATATTCTTCAGAATGATATTTCTCCGTTTCCTCATATATATCTTAAAGAAGTCATGCCCCAAAATATATGATAGCAGCTAAAGCTTCACAATTAAATAATTGTGATTTAACTGGAGTCTCATATTGCCTAATAGTTTATAATGTAACTCAGTGACTTATGCATGCTGAAATGCCTTCAAATAACTGCATCAATTCTCCAGTGTATATTCCAATATATATTGACTCTTGCTTTAACTATTTTGGTGTCTTGGATGACTAATCAGCTTTGTTGTGAGTCAAGACTCTCTGTAAGGATATGTGGATTTGCTACTTCCAGAAGAGCAATGCTGCATGAATTTGCAATGGTTTTAAATAGATTGTAACAACCCTTATCATCTTAGGCTCTTCTGCAAATTCATCAGCTGTTCCATCAACAATTTTTAAATGCCAGTTTCTCAATGTTATTTTAATTTTTGCCAATTTAATGTACTTCCCCATGCTCTATTGATTTTTAAAGCTTAATAACAACACATTAGGATATAGTCTAAAGATGAAAGTTTTATAGTCCAGCTGGAGTTTTACCATAAAACCCATTCACCTGCAGTAAACAGAATTGTTCATAATGAACAAATAAACAATTTTGGTTTTGACATGCTCTTGCAAGTTGCCATGTTACCTAGGATTGGTTTTCCAATTAACCTGACATTTTATAAAACAAAGAAAGACATGGACATCTATTTAAAAACAAGGTGGAAGTGAACAAATTGGCCAGAAAAAGTTAGATGTTACACACATTTGAGGAAAAGTAACATTTCACTGTAAGAGTTAATTGACATCACTGTGAAAAAAAACAAATATAAACAAAACAGAACCCTTAATACAATAATGACTCCTGAAAAAGGTAATTGCACCATAATTTCATATTTGTAACTGTAAACTTAATTAATGCTTCATTAACAGATTGTAGCATCTTCCTTATGGACGATATTTCTTCCCAAACCTAAAACAGTGATTCTGCTACTCGTCAGCCAAATATTTTGTTTCAAGCAGCATCTATCATCTTCTTAATGAAAATGTCAGTAACAGAGAGAAGCAGCACATTTTCCACAAAGAAGATATGTAGAAGATATATATTTATATATAATAAATCTAATATGAAAAAAATCTCATGTTGTTTTTATGACATGTAAACATATTTGATATATTTTCCCTCCAAATCAAATTATTTAGTACACTGCAGAACATCCCACTTAAAAGGACTCCAGGATCACATTTTATTTCTCTATGAGCATGGTTCCAAACAACAAAAAAAATTAATGTTTTCTATTTGACACTGACAGAAGATTGATTAAAATCTGGGGAAACACCAAGTGCTACTGTTTCTGTCAGCTCTCAGTCAAGCATTCTCTCTTACAATTTTTAATAGTGCTTAGGCTTTTTTTATCTTTATGTAAATATTCTTTTGGTTCAGTATAAATATTAACTTGCTTTATTAACACTATTACTTCACCAACTTTCAGTTACTTCTCAATTATTTGCAGTGTTTCCATCTAAAAGGTATCATCAGTGGGCTACCCTCCAAGCACCAACTGGCACCACCTCTGTTTCAAACTAGAGCTTAGCACCCACTGCTGCAGTACAAGTAAACCAAACAGTCATAGCTGTATTGTGGTATAACAGAATACAATTATTATTGTTTAAATTAAATTCAGAGATGGAAAGTCACCAGAGATCGAAAGTCATGAGTAGACATAATGGTGTGACCTTATTTTTCTTGCTCACATTTCCTTTCTGTCTGTTGAAATTAGTCTAGAAGGACACTGCTGTCTCATTTGAAATACATCTCCTGACATACGTGTCTGGATGTGGAACACATTTGCTCTGTGGAGCCATGAGCCTGACTTGTTCTGTAGACTCCACTTAAACACTGTTAACCAGTCATTGCAGGAAGTGACATTTACCAGCCTGTGCCTGAGAGACCTGACCATCTCCATCCACAAAAATTAACAGTCAAAGCTCAGCGGATCTCGAGATCCACTGGCTCCATTTCAGACAAATCCCTGGAAAAAGCATTTTTTTGCATACAGTTTCCTGATACAGTTACAGAGAAGGAAGCATTAGTGCTTGCACCATCCAACGCTGTCCCCAGAGGACACCTGATTTGCATGCAGACAACCATGTGAACCAGTGCTCCAAGAAGCTAGTGAGGACCAAGAAGCTCTGTCAGAAGAAGGACCAACTTTTTAAATGCTTCTGTCCTGCACATGGTTTCTGTGATGCCTCAAGGTAGTCCAAATCCAGAGGACTGAAAGCAGGAACAAGGACTGGTGAGCCTTGGGAATGCTAAGAGATGGGACACAAAGCTGAATCCTGGTCTGCTAATGTCCAGTTGAGAAGAGAGGACATCTCATGCTCCCTTTACCCTGTCTTTTTGGGTTAACAGATGAACATTTGTCACTCAATTAAATAGATACCATTCTAAATATAGATAGAGAAGTGGAAAAAAACAACTACAAGGTGCTATTTGTATGCAGTCATTTTCAAGAGGAGAAAAGAAACACTAGAGTACAAGCAAAACATACAGCAATTACCAATACAAATTACATATTTTACAAAATGTTTTTGCAAGGAAATTTTACCACAGTATTTCTTATAAAGGTTGTCAGGCAAACAGTGAGAATGTGGGTGAGGGTCTGATTTGACAATGACAAAATCCCAAGTCTTTTCATGGCAAGCATAGTATCGGGTCCTTGCAATACATATTATACTGATTGGCATAAGCAGAATGAAAAAAAAAAAACTCAGTAGTGGTTTCGCCCCCATCTTGCTTATTTCTCTGGCGTGATACATGAAGTCTATCTTAAAAGAGGCCCAGTTTTCAGAAGCCAGCATCCATCTGTGATAACAATTTTCCATGGATGCATTTATCTTTGCAGTAATAACTGATCTACATATAAACAAACCAGTTCCTTATATACAAATTCTAACAGCTCTCAGGCAGATTATTCCATCAGCACGTGCAGGCAATACCACAAGGAGGAATACCACAAGGAGGTTAGTACAAAAAAATGCATACACATCAGTGCAAGTCAGATTCCCTGCTAAAAAACCCAGCTACACATCTCCCAGCCACACACCTCTGATCCATCTCAATGTGGAGCATAACTGCAAAATTTAGCACAAATTAGGTAACACTTCTCCAAAAAAATAAGAAACTCTGTATTATTACATCCCTGTGTTACCAATCAAACATAACGAATTTTTGATCGTCTGCAGTATAAAGCACAGTACTGCCAGCCATCTAAAACAAACATTCCCAGACTCTGAAACACAGCTGTAAATATTCTTGCCCAGGGTGCTGATCTTGGTGGCAATTTCTGGCATTGACTCATGCCTACTTTTCCTAAGTCCATACCAGTAAAATCTGGATAAAACAATAGCATTATGAAGGCTTCTGTTAGTTCCTATGAATTACTGCAGCTAGCTGTCCAGTGATGTAAAACTGACATTATTTTTACAATTCTCTCAAACTGAAATTCAAACTAATTTCAGCTATTCTCTCATAGTATTTTTAGTTGAATCAATATCATTCAGCCATTTTGAAAGCTGTTATGACACACATAAACTAATATATACATGAACACATTCTTTAATACAGGAGAATAAAGGTTATGCTGGAACTCTTTCTTATACACATGTAATGTTTAAGTGTTCATTAGAGGACCCCAAGAGGGCCATGGGTTCCCTCAATATACTGTAAGTGCTTCTCTCCCTGCAAGGTAACAGCCTCACATCTCCTACACTTTAATTCATTCTGTGACTGATGGTGACCCCTCCTCACAATGCATGCCAATAGTCACTGGTAAAAAGCCCTTCAACTGCTCTGAATTTGGCCCCCTGAAGTCATATTACCATAGGAGTTTATGATTTTAACGGTGGTAGTCTAGGCTAGTCTAGGCTAGATAGCATGTGAACTCAGGAAAGTAAGTATATTAAAAGGTTCCTCAATTCTCAGATCTGATTTTTTTTCATATTTAAAGCCCACAGTAGGGGAAAGAGGAGAGAATTTTTTTTTCTCCTTGCAGCACTTCAGAGTCAATACATTTACCAAGATACAATCTGAATTCCATTCTGAGTTGCAGAATGGTTAGCTAATTGGCAAGCACATACAATTTGAGAACTAGATTTTGTAGATTAAACTCATTGCTTCAAGCTTTTTATGTTAGGCTCTGAGTCCCCGCATAACCTCTTCCCCTGCCGATTATCTGCACTGCTCCCTTTTCATATTTCATTCCCCTGCTTGGGTGCCGTAATCCAATGCGTCTCTGGAAAGGTTGCCTCACCTGCCCCCAGTGCTTCCTCCTGTCCAGCCTCCCTCTCTCGCAGCCCCGGCTCCTCATACCCCAGGCTTGACCCGAAGGTTATGGCAGTCCTCTCTGAGCCACGAGCACCTCGGCACCAATTACCTGTCTCACTGAACTGTTACATTTCCCGGAATGAAGCCAGTTACCAGGCGGCGGCGGCGGAGCTGGTTGTTGATCTGTGATACCCTCCAGCTGACTGCCTTTTTAGCATGCACGATCTTCAGGCCACAGACTACGCCTTTCTTTTGTGTCTGGAAAGCCTGTAGCAGTTGCTGGGCACTAGGAACAAACCAACCTTTGTATCGGGGGCTACAAAAACTCTTCTTACCTAAGAGGACTGCAATTCCCGTCCACCTTCACTAAAGAGAAAGATTAAATGAGGTCCGGGGATGTTTAAGGATGAGTGGAGTACTCCGAAGCAGGGCTTGTTTTCTATGTTGACTGTTTTGCACAGAAAATAAAGCTCATCAAAGGCTTGAAGTTGCCTTTACTTTGAAAGAAATACGTCATCTTCAAATATGTAAAGCAGGTTTACTGTTGATAACCCAAGAGTTATTGACCTTGTATTTCAGCTGTTCTCAGCGTGCACTTTGGCTTTTTCTGTAATAAGATCATCTTACCAGCAGATGATTATTGATCACTTATGACAGAAACAAAAAGCCTTGAGCAGACTAATCTATTCATTGTGTTCAGTAGAAAGTGATGCAAAAATCGACAAACACTCCCCTCTTCCTCCCCACCCCAATTCACCCCCCGCCCAAAAAAAAAAAATATATAGTCACAGTCAGAAACACCATTTCAGGATGAAACCCAGAGAACTAGGGAAGATGGCAAGCAATAGTAAGTTTTACCAGAGACCTGCTTGGTGAACAACTACCACCCGGCAAGAGCAATGGCACTACCAACCAAGTACGATCACAATTGGAGTTAAGTCCTCACCACCCAACCCAAACCTGCTGGGGCCTTCCCCGTGCTGCCCACCCAGGAAGGGAAGAAAATGTATGGCTGCATGAGAAGGCTGTGGAGCAGGGCTGGGTGGCTCAGGACCCACGGGGCCATCGGTATCCTTGCCAACCCAATGCCGACGCAGTGACAAGATGTGTCCCCCATCCCCAAGTGCTCCGGACGGGCACAGGCAGGTGGGCAAGGAGCATGGAGGGAGAAGCTTCTAGACTAACCTGCTCACAGGTTTCCACGATGTGCTTTCTCCCCACTCGGGGGACCCAGACCGCGACACCCGGCTTGGGGGCTGCCTTGGGCTGCTCTGCCCCTCTCCTCTCCGACGCGACGGGCGAGGGCGGTCCCCTGCCCGCCCCAGCTGGAGGGCTACAGAGGGCTGCGGGGCGCTCCGGGCGAGGGGCACGCCCGGGGGTAGGGTCCGAGCGGGGATGCGGCAGGTACCGGCCGCGCCGGGAACGGGCAGCCGGCTGGCTGTGTCCTCGCTCGCCGCAGATTTTAAGGTTAAGTGCGTGCGATTTCTCACCCTCACAAAAGGGAGGGGGAAGGAAAGATGATCAAGGAAGCAAACCAAGGCAGGGGAGCGATGAAGGGGTGGCGGGGGGGAGGGAAGAAAAGGAGGGAGAAACAAAGGGAAGAATAAAACCCTCTCTGGGAGCAAGCAAACAAAGAGGGTAAAAAGACCTCGGCGGTCTCCTCGGGGGGTAACCCCCCGCCGGGCTCCCCGGTACGG
>VXBC01001505.1:854466-870691 GCA_013399945.1 Ploceus nigricollis
GCCGCCGCGCACCGGCAGCGGCCCCGGCCCCAGCCCCGCGCCGCGCCGCCAGCGGTGCTGCCCCCCGCCGCACAGCTGGAATTTAAAGGGGCCGTGCTCTCCGGGCGCCGCTGCCCCCACCGCCCAGGGCAGGCTGAGTGTGCCTTTGTAACCAAAAGTTTCCCGCGGGTGCGCAGAGATACGAGCATCCGCAGGGACGCGGGGGATGAAGGAGCGGCGCGTTTGCTGTGCGTAGCCCTGGGCGTTATGAATTATTATAGGCGTAACAGCAGGATCCAAAGGCCTCAACAGAGCTCAGTTGCAATGAGCGCTGTACACAGGCAGGGGTAAGAGGCAGCCCCGGCCTCTGAGAGCCTGTAATGTGAGCAGTGAGGGCAGACAGAAAGGGAAAAAAGTGTATAAAATGCATGAGGAAGGGTTGAAAACTTCCTAACCACCCCAGCCCGGAAATCACAATTTTTACATTGGAATTAGAAGACTCAAAAAATGCAACAAACAGTTCTGACACAGATCATTCTGCCTGTGTCCCTTATTCATAAACAGAAGCGCTTGTCAAGCCTGCCTGTTCTGAGAAGTGAGTTTGGCCTGCGGGACACCCTGGCAAGCCTGGAGGCTGGATCCGTTTGAAGCCCAGCTGTGGAGAGGGCTGTGCCAACAGCTGCCACTCACAGGCACATGCAGACTGGCCTGACTGGGCGGACAGAGCTTAGCAGCCCTTGCCACCACTTGACTCTGCCTTATCTGTCCCCACCTTCACGCCTGACATGCTGCTGTGCTCTGCCCCACTCCTGCGTGAGCCATTTCCCAGCACAAGCCCTCTCTCTGCTCCAGCAGCATCAGGTGCTGCAGCTGGTTCAGGAACTACCACCCAAAGGATGGGTTTTCATCCCTAGAGAATATATTCCACAAGTTTCTGCTGATGGGGAATGAGGCTTCTAAGTTATTCCAGCTCTGAAAAATGGCTGCCTGCAGAGCACAGGGAAACCCCATCTTTGTTCTGTTGTTGCAGTCTAACGATATATGTCCTTCAGCTCCCAAGAAAGGGGAAAAGTGGGGAAAAAATAGTTTTCAGATGATTGCCTTAAACACCTATGAAGAAAAGGAGCCCCTTCTGGAGTAAAAATGTGAATTTATTCTTTCCAGAGGAAGAACACTTTGCAAGTCATAAGTTTAGGGAAGATAGCTTGCAGTTGGTGGTTCCCATGATACCTGTGGGTCTTCAAAAAACCTTTATTTTTCCAGTCTATCAGCCACTCAATACTTGCAGCTCTTTATTTTGCACAAATATGGTGTTCAGCGCAGCTGCATCTGAAACTACCTCATGAGATGAAGGAATTAGCTACTGGAGGCATGTTTGGATGCAAGAGTAAAAAATAAACAAAGGGAACAAAAAATCTCTCCTATTGAGCTGTGTGGTATTTCCCCATTCTGAATAATGCCTGACATTTCAGCTAGCCATTTCTATTTAAGAAAGCAAGAGGCAAAAAATATACAGCCTAGTGAGAACTTAGTGTTTAGAAATAAGAAAGGGCTGACCAAAAGGCAAGCATTGACAGGCACATTGTCCATGAATCCAGTTTTCCAAATACCATTGTAACTTGAAATATTCCTACCAAAATACCACCATCACTTGAAATATTCCTGAAAATAAATAAGGATAGATTTTGACTGTAGTTTACACAATAAAACATACTGGGATGTGTGAGGCTGCCTTTTCTTAAAGCTGTGAGACAAGAGAATGGCTGAGTATCTTAAAATTAGAATTACAAATATATGACCAAAGATCCCGGGTGACCGACATCTTTGAAAATGACAATCCCTGGAGTGGATAACCTGGAGGTTATTTCTTTCAGTGCATGAAAGGCACAGAGCAGTGAGTTATCTCGGCAGTCTCTGTGCTGCAAGACTTCTCCCTGAAAGGTTAATTGGGTTAGAGGTGTAACTTTTACCCAGCAGAGATGTGCCAGCAGAGGCCTCTAATGTAGATGCAGTTCATATTGACAGAACTGTGGTTTTGTTAGCATAATATTTTTCACTGTGGTGTGGAGTAATTTCATTTCACCAACACGAAGATCAGACGTGGTGGTCCAGCCACCTCTGCTCAGCCACTCTGTCAGTGTAAGGTGCAGACCCTGGTACCAAAACAGCAGCATGCACAAGGCTCCCACCCCTTTCTGCCAATGACTCTGGAATTGCTGGTCTTTTTCGTAAAAGGTTTTGCAAATGGATAGGATATTTTTCTGCTTCCTAGGCTCAACCATTTAATCTTATGCCTCAAGCAGTTTTAGGAGCCTGTGTCTGACAGGGAAACAGTATCTAGTACTCTAGTCCTGTAAGAAGTGATATTTCAATGCAAAGAAATATCTTGAAAGTTTTCTTATTACCAAAAATTTTCTGCAATGGCTTTTGTAGTTTTACACAGGAAATACCTAAATAATTGTCTTGTTTTCCCTTTATTGCAAAACATTTGACAAACAAAGCATGGTGAAGAATAAAAAGGTGATTCTCACACAGCTTTAGAATAAACTGCATAGTTATACCTTTAATATATGAAACTTCAACACATTAGTTACATTGTAGTTTTCTTCTACATGAGCTACAAACAAGTATGTTGGTATCATTGGCATGACATTAAATTTATTTCAGGACATAGAGTAATTTGAAGTTGCAGTATCTTGGTTTGTGTATTTAAATACAATCAATTATCTTAGCTAGCATATGTTTATGTAAGTGAATGGCCAACCAATGACAAACTTACAAAGGCAAACTAATGTATTATCTCTGTTGACTTTCAGTCCTTTTAAAATTACATCACCATATGACATGTGACCTCATTACAAAGACTAAAGGAGTTTCCTATCAACCATAAAGATTTAAACGTTGCTAGTCAAATACATTAGCACCTTTTGTCTGCTAAATCCCCATCTCAGACAAAAACCCATATAAAACCCTGTTTATATGACTCTGGTGTCAAGTGACAGCAGAAGAGTGTGCTTCTCATCCCCAAAGGATGCTATGTTAAAGCAACTGTTTCTTGCTACAGCAATATTAAAAAGTTTGAAAACACCAAATACAAAAGTTTGTCTCAAAATCTTAACTTAGTCATTCTGAATATTCTCAGCATTTTCTGCTATAAAATAAAATGTGAAACCTTTTTAACTCGGCATGAAAAGCATGGTAATCTTGAATCACACATCATATATTGGCATGTCCAAATGCAAAATTACAACTGAATCTTTAATATCTGAAAAAGCTTTTAGATGAGAATAACCTGGTAAATCTCAGGCATTTCACATCTTGCAGGTGAACCTATAGGGGCGCTCTGTGGCTTCTTTCTGCAAAGATATTGGGCAGGACAAGTAACTGACATTTGCAGAACTCCTTCCAGATCTACAAATGCCAGAAGTCCATTTGCACCTCTGCACTTTAACTTTACATTCCCCAGATACCTGCAGTGGCTGTTTGTGGCTCCCCTGCCTGCTTACCTTCCTTCAGGCACTGTGACAGAACTTCCTCCTTCCACTGTCAGCTGAAAGGTTTCCTCATGTTTTCCAGTTTGTCACCCTGCTGAGCCTAGTGTGAGTCCATGTTCCTGATGCCCTGGTCCCTGCCTGCTTCAGCAGGAGAAGGAAAATGCTGGTGGAAGACAAAGAGGTGCTGGTTGTGCAGAGGGCCACTGAACTCCAAAGCCACCAGTCTAAGCTCCAGGCCACATCCTCACGGGATAGTGTGCACAGCAGGAGAAGAAAGCCTAGATGTACTCCACACGTATTCCAAAACCACGGGCACAACACGTTTAGGAGAACGTGCGACCCTGAATGCACTTCAGGGGAAGGGGAAGGAAAAAGAAAAGGAAAAGGTCTATTAAGAATAGAAAGTTCCAGTCTCCATCAAGAGAATGATTGGATAAGACATTTCAGATCACCTGTTTGTTGTTAGGATTGCCTTACTCCTTCTTTGTTTAAGTGCAGCCACCTGGTAAGCACCATCCTCCTTCCAGGTTTTGACAGTCTCCTTCTTTCTGCATCAGTGGCCCTTTTAGGTGATTTTATGCTTTTTTTTTTCCACAAATGGAGATTATTATAAAGTTTTCTGAAACACTACTGATATCACAATTGTCACTGATTAAGGGCTGTATCTTCCAACTGAAAGTATATTCCATTTTAAAGTGTGATACTGGAGTCACCATCCACTGGCATGTCCACGTTTTCTACAAGGACACACACAAACCGAAGACGAAAGCACTACTGCTTTCAGATGGCTGGGACATCTCATGGGAGGCAGTGTGACCTGAAAAGTTACTTCCATTCTTTTGTTGTAACACCAGGCATGGGCAAATTCACAAGAATGTGTATTGTGGAAGGGAAATAGGAGAGAGAAAATGTGTTTTGCCTTGGGAAAAAAAAATAGCTGCAGTAGCTTCCAGATTTCTGTTAGCATATTGATACAGCTTCTGTATTCTGGAGAACTCCTGGCTATACTGTGATGTCTTATCACCTTCTCCTCTCCAAGATGTCTGCAAGACCCATAGCTTTTTCCTTAAGGTTCAAGGAATAATCCCCAGAAGGCTCTAATCCTCACAAAAAGCAAATCATGTGTATTGATTGCCTGTTTACATGTACACAAACACATGCACGCACACATCTGTGGGAAAGGAAAAATACAAATTCAAGCATTTCACAATTAGGAAATAACACAATTTAAATTGTCTGCCAAATTTAATTTAGCCACTTATACCTAGTCATACTCTTAAATGAACTCATGTAAGACTTGGTGTACCTGTTGGAGAATGTTCACTTGATGAGCATCTTCTCAATTATATGTTTTATCCTAATTATTCACTATATAGTCTTATAATGTCTTTATCATGCCCTGTAGGCAAAATCTTTGCATATCTATGTCCCTTAGTAGTGTAGGCAGTAAAATTTCATCATTAATTAGCACATGGGGAGTTACTGAGAACAAAGGAGAGGAAAGTTCCCTCCCCAGTTTCCAACATTGACACCACTTTGGAGCAGAGGCACAAAAGCCTGACCTTGCACTTGGATCTCTGCATAGCTGGGGATCATCATGCCCTCTTCCCTGTTGGGGAAGGCAAGGCCTGGATGCCTGCAAAGATGTAGGTGCACAGGAGTGCACAGTGATGAGCTCAGAAAATAGAACTGCTGAAATGCAAGGCATCCCTGCAGCACGTGGACAAATGTGATTTTCCAAGATCTAATAGTTTCAGCAAGTTTTAAATGGGTTTTCTCAGTGAAGATGGAGTCTCCAGCACCCTTACTTTTGGCTGTTTATGCAGAAGGCACTGCACAGAGCAGCTGGGGCTTCCAAAATGGCTCAAAGTGCAGATGTTTCTTTAGAATGGTAAAGGACATAGGTATGATTAATTCACTAGTAATTTTCAAATACCTGCTCTAAAGCTGGAGTTACTCAGAGAGCACAACTTCAATACTTGTAAAGGAGCACCATTTTTTCCAAGTCTCATTTTCACATATAGCTGAATTTTTCAACAATTTTGGTTTTTATGACACTATGGCTGCAAAACAATCTATTAGAAGTATCTAAAACCAGACTATTAACAGGAAAAAGTGATTTAAACATCTATTTCCTCTTGTATTAGCAATTGCAGTATGACTGAAGAAGGGATCAACTCTACAGTCCCCTGAACCAAACTCACAACTTCTTTAACAGCATGCTCAAAGCTTTCTATACTTAGAGCTTTTCTAGAAAATTCATTTTCTTAATTTCTGCTGTTTCTGTAGCCCCAGACCCTGTATGGTTTATACCAGCTGCGTTCAACAGAAGGGATACCCAACTGGGAATACAAATTGCCTGCTGAATGGCCTTCTCTGACTCCATGCTGTTACTTTTGACCTCAGATGGCACAGAAAATGCTCTCCAGTTGACTTGCTTCCAAATGCCAAAAAACCCCAACCTCCAAACTTCTAAACATAAAACAGAGGGAAAGCTAAATTATTTGAGTTAAAATAACACTGCAAAACAGTTATATCATAAATATAACAATAAAAAAATGATATAAAAGATACATAAAGATACATAAAGATATCCTGAATAATGATTTTGTATTGTTTATAGACATTGGAAATTTACATACAGTTTATATACATTAGAAATTAGTTTCTATAGTTTTCTTACTGTAAACAGCATTTTCATAGGCAAACAGAATTTTTTCCTATAACTGGATATCTTCCTGGCAGATGTAAATATATTTCTGTCAAATTCACCATTCTGCCATGGATATCAGAGGACATCTTGGGATGACATGGACATTGTTTTGCTTCCTTTATTAATCTTTCAGTTCTTTGGTTCTCACATGACCTGGGTCTCTCCTGATCTTCTGTATTTAAATTCAGAAGCTCTTGCCAGAATACTCTTTCAACTTCGTTCGTAGTTGCAATGCAAGAGGCCTGCAACTCTTGCTTTAATTTGGGACAGGACTTATTTCTTCCTGTAACTGAAGACAAACGGCAGACATCACCTTCCTCATTTCTCCTGAAGTAATGCCTCAATTCTCTGTCTAGGTTAGCTGGCTAAATTATTTCCTTTCTAAAGGCTAAATTATTTCCTTTCTAAATAGTCAAGTTCTGCTGTGTGTAGAGGATTGTGACTTTCAGTGCTTAATATAAGAAAGCACTGAGAGGAGGGATGTACTGAGAAGATTATTTTCTGCAAGATACATATAATATCCTTTCTGCTCCATGTGTGTTCCTGCTGCAGCCTCAGCTGTAGCTGTAGGTTCAGATTTTGATAAGGATTTAAAAAATGTTTGGCACCACTTAGAGTCAATTAGACTAGCAATGCCCAGAGGTTTAGAAATTGCATCCTGTAGAAAAGGGGTTTTTTTCTCAAAAGCCTGTGAGAGGTACAGGGTCATATAGACCAGAAACCTGATCTTTCCCTTATATCAAAATGGCTCCTAGCTAAATTTGTGGGACCCTCTATGCTAAAATAAAAGAGGCTTGTCAAAGTAAAGCTAATAGTCAGTGGCAAAATTCCTTATCCCAACTAAATAATTGAAATGTAAAGTGAAAATTAAGGATCAGAAAGGAGAGAAAGAAAATAAGATGTAAAAAGATTCTAACAGAGGCTCCTGACTTTGTCATATCAACACCTGAAGTTAAAAGATTAGCAGAGGTTGATGTGACTGTTAATGTTTCCTCATCATTTTGTTTATGAGAAAGAAGAAGGGAAGACTTCCATCCCTGTTATCAGGTTAAGTTACTCTGCTTGAGTGGAACAACTTAATACTCCAAATATACAAACTCCAAAGAGGATTACACAAGAATGTTTGTCTCGGACTGTAATTGGAGTAGATCCATTTGTTTGTGTAATTGCCACCACGGTGGAAATCTGTGCTTCTCTATTTGCGCAACTGCAATTATTTTCTAGGAAAGAACCATCTGAATTTTAATATCCCATAGATTCAGTGCAATACAGCATATTACAATATCTTGACCTTTTCAGTGTTCCATAAATTGATTGTCTGGTTGTTCCAGTCCCCCCTCATTTACAGGCCTGGAAACCTTAGAAGAAGAGGTAACATGGCTATCTCTGAGTCGTGTCTTGTATATTTATCAGCATTTTCAGAATCACACTGCTGGTCTCTTGAAGGCTTGACAGAAGTTCCATACTGTGTGCCTGAGGTGCAGTAGCATATAAAATCATGCCAGAAAAGGCAGGGATGAGTGCCACAGGCAGGCTCACAAGGTCCACCACAGGTGGTCCTGTTGAAGGTCACGTTGGTTGACCAGCTTTGTTATCAAATTGTGATCTCTCCAGTGAGTTATTCTGACAGCCGGATAAACCTCCAGCTAAATAAATATCATGTGCAACCTTCAACCAACCAAATGTAACTGTTTAATTAATGTGCTTTTCCTAAGTAAATTAAAAAGCAGAGGGAAAGGGCTTCTGGTCTTTTAAGGATGCATAAAGCAGAAAATGAAAGATCTCAACATGAAAGGGAGAGAATACTCTTAAAGCTGAGGATACAGTGGTGAGAAAAATTATTATTCATTTCCAGACATCACCTCAAACTGATGGACTAGTGAAAAGAAGATACAAATTGTAATAACTGCAAATGTTGGAGGAAGATGCAGAGAAAGAGCAATTGTCACTTTTTCATTGCTTGTCCTCCATCAAAGAAGGGAGAGGGAAAATTCATGTTTCGTAGTGTTTATTACCATTATTACGCCCTCAAAAAAAGGAAAAAAACCAAAACGATAGAACAAAACAGAAATGCTCTGAGGTGGCTCAAATTCTTCCTCTGCGACTCAATGCAGATATTTTTGCTCTAGATGCTTTTTCATTTCCAGATGTGCCTTCAGGTCCCACATGTGCCTTGCTGAAAATTCCTCTGCCTAGTGAGTGTGGAGCTGAAGAGACCATTGCTGCTTTAGCAGCTTCCTACAAGCATAGCTCAAACCGTCTCATCTGCCCCTTCCAGCAGCAGCAGAAAGAGGTGTTTTGTCTCAAGCACTGTACAGAACAGGATGCACATGAAGTTACCTGCACTGCTGAAGTGTGGTGAGCAGGTGGGCATGTCCTGCAGCTCAGCCCTGTTGCACTGACCACTGCCATGACACTGCTTCTGACAAATCTCTGGATCAGCTGTGGCCAAACTCTTCTGCGTTCAGACATGCATCGCCTTTTGAAGTCTCACATCCAGTCTGGGGTACGGAGAGTGCTGTGCAACTGTGAGACAAACCATGTAAGAGAGCCTGAAACACAAAGAAGACTTAGTTCCTTTCTTCTCTGCATCCCATGGAGAGCAGTGCTGTCTATCCTGCCTCCTGTTGAAAACAATATCAAAATGAAAAATAATAATATTAAGGCAAATTCAGACAAAACAGAGCAGTTGCTTATGGGAAGAGGAAAGCATGTCTAAGAATTTTCTCCTTATTTCAAAAGCATAAATCTTAAGATTGTTAAAATAAGTCTCACTCAAGTTTTTTGACTTATTGGTTTTGGATTCCCACTGACCTATCAAATGTGATGAGTAAAACTCATATGTCTGTCTTCAATTAAAAAGACCATTTTGGATAAACCACGAAGAACTAAATCTGGTCACTGCCATGTTGATGTTACTTCCTGCAGATCTGCTGTTGAAACTGGAGCTCCTTGAATGCTGACCAGTAGAAAATGTACCAGCCTTTTACCTAACAATAAGGACCATCATATGCTGATCATTACTGATAGTAATCTGCACTTTTTCCTTCTTCTTTGTTCAATATAGAACCTAATTCAAGACCTCTCTTCTGGTAATCAAAGGTTTCACTGCTACTGGATTATGCTATTTAAAGCATTACCTATGCATATGTTACCAGTGCTTCCATTTGTGCCTTAACAGAGATTGGACATCATCCCATTATCTTTCCAACATAATAGAAGAAAGCATCATGGTCAGGAGGCAAAAAAGCATTTATTGCCCACATCATCCACAGAAGAAAAAAAAACTGGACATCTGTGGTGGTATAATTTGACTGACAACCAAAAAGCCTGCAGTAACATCATGCTGTGGCTTATTGTGAGAAAGGCAGGGGAACAGAGGCATGCATCTTCCATCAAAAATAATCACAGTAGGCCAGAAAGAATGGAAACCTATACCAAGAGATTAACCCTCTAAATGATGGAGGTAAATGCTTTTATGAGTATATCTCACCAGATATCTGGAGGCCAAGCTATAAGATTGTTTGGAGTGGGATGAAATAACAGTGAAGTGCATCCTTGCGATCTGTTATTTATTTACACCATTCATGTTATGGTCATTAACCTCCAGCTAACATGAGGAATCTGAAGTAGACACATTGTAAGCAGGATACTCTGCCTTGCAAAGTTTTCTATCCAAGTGAGTTGTACAGGAGGCAAGGAGAGGTACAAAGTGTAGGGACATTCCCATGCCCGTATGACAGATGGGTGCCACAGCCAGAAAACAGACAATAAATTCACAGTGCCTGCATCTTACACTTGGCAGACAGGCTTGTCAATTTAAGGTTCTTAAAAGGGACATAATGAAATATTCCTCTTGACATCCAAACACTCTAACACATAAAAAACAAGACAATATGACTGAAAAAAAAAACCAAAACTGTGTATCAGAAAACTTGTTCAGAGACCTTTTTATAAATACAAAAATGTTTTGGTTGTCAGTTTGAGGTGTGAGCCATGTGAGCCAGGTGTGATTTTAAGCTAGGTCAAAAAGACAGAGAAGGCCAAAGGAGAGAGATATTTCTTTCTTTGGTACATCTTAGTTTCCTTCCCTTGTCAAGGTTTTTCATTGATTTCTGAGAGAGATTTGGCCAGAAATAGTTTGAGAGGATGGTGCTTATGAGTTTGTGCATATTTTATTGATAGGATATACTGCCAATACATGACACATTTCCAGGTCTTTCAAATAGTATGTGCTCAACACACAGTGAGAAGGGTTTTACTCATAAAACTTAGTTAAAAGGAAATGTACAATTTTCTTTCTGGAAAATAAGAATGAGTCATCCATGCTTGCATTTGATTTCCAGATCCAAGAGTCTGCAGTCTAGACTTATGGTTTTCATTTTTCTGAACACCTAAACAGTCTCTACGTAGGCTGTTACATCCTGCTATCAATAGGAGGCTCACGAGGAAATAAAAAACAGAGCAGGAGGTACCAGGGTTTTCTTCCAGGTGAGAAGGTGCAATAGTTTTCCAGAGTGGCTACTAAAAAAAAAAACAAACCTGTGACCTTTAAGTTGAGGGACCCCTTAGTCCTCTCTGTGCCTCATCCATAGAGAAATGACTGCCTATGTCTGTTCAAGTCTGCAGAAATTCATTTCTGCCTCCTCAGGGTAAGCAGGCTTTTAAGACTGTAGTTGTACTCTCAAGTAACAATTCAATTTGACTCTGAGCTCTGCAAGACCTCCAAGGGAATGGGGGATGATTTGCCTAAGAGAGAGGCTGCATGTGCTGACAGGTGGAATACGGGACTTAGGAAATGAGAAAGTGGTGATGATATATGGCATTGTGTGATAAAAATGAGCCTCAGAGAAGAGGTTTCTCTTCCTTGACTCCATGTCCTCAGAGTGGAGTCCATTTTCTCCCTTACTGCAAGGTTGGAGGACCACAAAACCCATTGGAAAATGTATACATACACAGAGAGAGAGAGCAAAGAGAAATCATTCCTTCACTGAGTATGTCCTGGGTTATGTTTCTATTTCCCAGTCACTTCCTGGGATGTCAGTGATTGAATGATTTTGGGAGTACAAATCAAGGTGTGTGTTGGACTCTACTGTCCCAGATAGGAAGGGGGCAGAGGTAACCCTTCTGCTTCTTGTGTAGGTCTCATGTGAAACAGCTTCTCCCTGTTTCCCCCTGAAGCAGAAGAGGAAATAAGGCATTTTCCAGAAGACAAACAGGAGAGAAATTTGGATTAAGCAGCAGCTTCCCCAGTAGTCAGTGCAGCAGGCAGTGCATCACTTTTCCAGATATTTGGTGGTGTGAATCACTGTCAAAGACAGCAGTGCACAAGAGAAGGCTGTGGAGAGTGGGGGAGAGATGGGGGACCTATGCTGGTCCCCCATCCTGCCACACTCAGCATTCCCAGTGATCTCCTCCTGACAATGTGAGACAAGGATCAGAAATTACGCTTTTAAAGAAGAATGCTCTGTAGCCCTAAAGCTGTAGCTCAGTCTTTTCAAAACTGATAGAGAAGTTCCTCACCAGCTGGAATGGTGCTTGGATTCCTGTGTTCCTCCAGCAAGAAATTATTATAGCAGAAAACAAAGCAGGTCCTGATAAATGCAGCTAATTAAAGGAAGAAGAAGAAGCTTCAAGTTCTGAGTAAAAAACTACAGATGGACACAGTGATAGTTACAGCATGGTCACACTGTCCAGGTGTGATCTAACCCTTGAGTTGTGGTGTAGCAAATTTGAGAAAAGTAGCAGTGTCTTCCAAAAAGCAATCTACTTTCCCTCCATATCCAAACTGAAGCTGTCAATGCACCTGCCAGCACTTACATGGGGCTGCAGGGGTAAAACATTGCTTGATCTGCTCAAGTCCCCTACCTTTCTTCTGTGGCATTTAAATCCTGAGAAGATATAAATAATCGATCTTTATCAATTCAGTTGATATTTAGCTTTGAGCAGCATACTAATTCATAGTGAGGAGCAAAGTGCAACAAAAGACACTACAAGCAGTACAAATGGAAATAATATGCAGGAAAAGAAAGGCAAGTCATGAAGCAGGTGAGAGCAGCCATCCCACAGTTTCCTAAAGCCCACAAAGATTTGCTCTAGGTGGGCAATCAAGCTCTCTGGTTCTTTGGCACATCTCCATTCTTCCTTGCTTCAGGTGCTCTGTACTTCTCACGTCCTCCTTCCAAGGCAGAAATAGGCTGTAATAAGTACTAAACCCAAATCCTCTCAGTCCCCCAATATTAGTGAATTACTATCCAAAATAAAAAGGCTGCTTTTAACTCCCAGCTTGCTCACTGACAGTGCCTTCAGTCTAAGGAGCAAGGTGCACCCGGGAGGGATTCACAGCAATGACACAATGTTCAAATGCCGTCATGGGCAGTCAATCGTCCCTTTGTGCTCTGTAAAGCACCGCCAGCCGGCAGCGATTTCATCACTTGAGTCAGCCCTGGTTAAAAGTGCACTTGTTTCCTCTTCCTTTTTTGTCTTTCAAGGTCTTCCAAGCCAGAAGCAAGACAGAAGCTCACAGAAATCTTGAGGTAAGCAGCAGTGTGCTTCCAGGGATTCTGACCTTGCTATGGCTCACATAGGAAGCAAATCAGCCCTGCAAAATAGGACTTCTCTGCATTTTCCATGTGGATCAGAATATTCGAAAATAACTGGAAAGCTTGCTCTTTCAGAGCCATGCAGGGCTTAGGCATTTTTTTCCATGAATGTATATTGACACTACTTACCATTTCATTATCTGTTCTCCTTGTAAAATAAGTTGTGTAGCTCTGAATTTGATTTCTACTGATAGTGCTTATTATGGCAGCATGGTTATGTCACAGTGTGTCCAAGAGAAGAGAGAGTTGTAGAGAAACGTTTATAAGAACAATAGAAACCCTTAGGATGGACAAGCTCTCAGGCTCTGTTTCTTCAGGTCTAGAAATATTTATTATGATTACTGCATTAAAGACAGAGAATTGTACGAGCATAGGGAAAAATACCCCTAAGTACTTTTGTCACCATCTTTAAAAAGCCATTTAGAGTCATCACCATTCAACTCAAACTCTTTAAAATGCTGGTTTACATATTTTAATTGTTGCTGGCAAGGAAAGTTAGTGCTCGTGATTTTTCTGTAAGGCTTCATCCTGACCACAGCTCATATTTTCAGGCTCCTCATAATGTTTTCCTGAAGTAGCCAAAGAAAAGAAATGCACCTCATACAAAATGATGTGAAGTAAAATCTGACATCAAAATGACCTGAGGTACTGTTGTTCCCTAGAAATGAAAGAAAATTAAAAACAACATAAAATACTTAAAGTATAGAAATGTTTCTGTATCTGGCAGGGCAAACTAGCACCACCATCCCAGGAGGTTTGTTCTCATTTTCATTATCACTACTGTATAGTCCACACTTCAGAAAAAACAGCTCTGTAAATTCTGGTTTTGTAGTTTTTAGCTTTAAACAATTCCAGAAAAACTGGGGGACAGGGTGGAGAGTGCTTATTTTTTTCAGTCCTTAAGTTATTATCCTGCTGTGGCTACATTATGTTCTTATGCTCACTTTCCAGATTTGACTATATGTATTTAAAAACAACAGCAGAGGACTTTTTTTATTAAAAGCATTAAAAACAACCACTTGAACCATGAGCCATTTTACCAGCTCTGGTACTGAATTTCTTTCCTTTGTCAGCTCTATACATATGTCAGAGGTTGAGCATTTTGCTTTTTATGCACAAACTCTGTACAGTAATTGCATCTTCTATGGAACATCAAATCTTTTGGCAAAAAGACCATCATACTGAAGGAATACTTGGTCATATAACTGGGAGATATAATCCAGAATAAGTGCTTGGCCCATGCTATAGTAATTGAGATCTCAACATGTCAGAGTAAATGATGCAATTTAATTGTTACATTTTTTCAACATGAAAAAAAATTCCCACTGACAGTGATTGCTGTTGGTTTGATCTGTATCTTCGCAAACCCCCAAATTTTTAGTCAAACAACAAGAACAAAAAATTTAGTTTCCTCTGCAAATATTTAAGCATATTTACTGCTCACAGAATACTGGAAAGTGACAACAAAAAAAAGAGAGAAAAAGAAAAAAACGCGAGAGACACCTGCTTCTGTTTGTGTCTCCTGCTTGCAAGTTTGTTCCTCACACCACTGGGGGCAGGAGAGAATGAGCACCTGTCCCCAGGCTGAGGGACTCGTATGGCACAGCACAGTCCCCATCTCGGCACCGTGAGAAGGATGGCTGGGGCTGAAAAAAGCCCCATTCTATCTTTCTGAGGAAGAAAGGACGGCAGCTGCAATATTTTTAGGAGTGGGTGACAGCTGAAAGTATGTCTTGTGAAGTTGCTCTTTGATGAATGTACAGCATACCTAGAGGAAAAATAAGAGTTTGCCAAGTGCAGACATCTTCTATTCTCATATAGCTAAAGCTGCTTTGATCTAAACTTGACAAGCAATGTGTATATTGTGCTACTGAAACCACTTTAGTATTTTTAACTCAAAAAACAAATAACCCAGGGACCTAAACCTGCTCTTAGACACCTCCTCCTGGCACTCCCACTGCTTTTGGCTTGAGAAGCATGAACGGTAGGTGCAGCAGAGGAGGACTCAGGAAAGGCACGAGCGGTTCAGGTCTTGGAACACTTGCGGCTTGGCTTGGCGTGCCTGGGTTCATGTCCCAGCCTGGATTTGGATTGCTTTCCTGGGGAATGGTAGCGGTGCTGGTGGAGGCATGACAAGCCAACTCAGCCATGAAGAGTTTCCCTAACCTGCACTGACACTGATTTATATTTCACATCTTTTGGCTTGCATCTCAGAAGGATCAGCACTTCATCTATCTGTGGAAATTAATTATATGTGTATTTTTTTTTTTAAGATAGCCTATGATATCTAGAAAAGATGATTTATAAACCCTTTATTTTGCTTAATTGTACCTGTCTCAGTAAAGTCTACTTGAAAAATTGGTAACTTTGATTCATTTATTGCCAGAATGAGAGCAGCATTCACTCTATCTGGTATATGCATTGCAATACCTGGCTGAAATTCAACAATGTAAGAAAGTGTAAGAAAGTTTGTGAAGAAAAAGTGCCATGTTTTGTGACAATTGATGTTTGTCCTCTGCACATAACATTGTCTTCTTCAAATATATCCTAAATAAATACCTACTGTACCTACATCAAAGATAGCAATTACAGATTCAATAATCTACATTTTAAAATCCTTAAATGCGTGTTTGTTTTCTACATTATATCAGAGTGCAATATGCTCTGACAGAAGCTCTCAAACTTCCATTTGTACTTTACAGTTTCCACTAGCTTCCATCTAACTTCCAGCTTTGATTTACTTCTTGGGAGACTGTTTCAAAATTATTAACTTAATTTTTAGACTAAGTCTAATCCTGACATTTAACAAAGAAAAAATATTTTGATTACAAAACGACTTTATGGAAAGCTGATAAAAATACATTTTCAGACATTAATTTATCTTTAATAAGAATATTATATTTTAATGGGAAGTGTTAGATAAAAATGTGTTGTAAAGGATTAGTTAAAATTATTTACAAAATGAAGAAACCTGTGAAAAAAAGCCTTTTCTGCTTGTTCTGCCGAGAAGTGACTAAAGGAAGCTCAGTTATATTGCACATGACATACTGAGCTGCATGACAGCACTATAGTCTTGGGGAAGAATATTTGTTTCACCTCCATCTTTCAGCTGGGGCACCCAGTGTTGACCAATCTGTTACCATTGCTTGAACTGATCCTTCTTTCTCCAGAGCAATTTACACACCTCTGGTAAATACAGGAAATAGAAAGAGCCATCTATACTTTCCTGCTGGGAAGTTAAGTGAGCACTAAAAGAACCATACAATGGTTTGAGTTGGAAAAGACCCTAAAGATAACTTAGTTCCAATCCCACCTCCATAGGTAGGAATACTTTCCACTAGACCAGGTTGCTCGCAATCCCAACCAACCTGGCATTGAGCACTTCCAAGGATGGGACATCCACAACTCCTCTGGGCAACCTGTTCAGTGCCTCACCA
>VXBC01001505.1:870974-947293 GCA_013399945.1 Ploceus nigricollis
ATCATCTTTGTGGCCCTCCTCTGGACTTGCTCCAACAGGTCCATGTTCTTTTTTTGTTGAGACTCCCAAAATAATGAAATTCCCTTCACAATACTTACTCATGAGGGCTGCTACCACATCTAGGGTTGAAATGTTATATGTTGCACTTTGCTTTCTTTTAGCAAAGACAAATACTTTCCTCACTTCTTTCTCCTCCCTCTTTTTATTGTAAGGATGATTTCCCAGGAAGAGATTTTCAAAATTTACAATCAAACCATCTCCAGATTGGAAGAGAGAAAGGAGAGAAGGTACAACCGTGTGAATGAGAAGCTGCACTTGCGAATTTAATTTGTGTTCGGTTAGCAAGGAAGAAAAAGATCGCATTTAGTTTAATATTTCAGGAAATTATACAGTAAATGCCCCAAGAAATGTAGTGTTCTGAGGCCAGGGCACAGTCCAGCATAGCTTCCCACACACAGAGCCATTTGCCAAGCCTGGCTGATGAACAGTTCTTGTACAAGTACTTAATTGTGGGGCATGACTTTTTACCAAATTATTTTTACTTTTCTAAAAAATAACATGGATGTTTTTACACCAGAAACATTTTTCTTTTGTCTTCTAGTTATAGGCATACTTAGTATAACAATAAAACAGTATAAATTGGAAATCATTTAGGTCGTCTATTCCATTCCCCTGACTGTGATGAATTATTTCTTAAATTGTGTTCGTTAAAGTTTTTACAACATATGAACAACACTGAAAAGTCATGTCATGCAACTGGAGGAAATAGGATTACAGGAACATCTGCTGGAAACTTTTTCCTTATGAAGTATGATATTTATACCTTGGCAATGAGCAATATTCACATTAACTGCAGATTATTTGTACAATTGAACTCCTATTCCTTTTGACAACTCTACCCAGCCTGTTTTCCACGGCAGTCCAAGAGACTTCACTCGAGTCTTTTGGAAGAAAAACATTTGGGCTGCTGGGATTTCAGGGTTTAAGCAGAATGCATGGTACCTGGGTATTGGCTGGCTTCCTTCAAGATATATACTCACACATACTGTTTTTGCCTTTAAAACAGGTACCTTTCTATAAGAAAGTGAAGAGAATAGTAGAACAGATAGAAAAAAGGCCAAAAGAAATGAAGGCAAGGAGACTACAGCACTGCCCTGATCTTACAGCAAAATGAGGAAAGTTCTCTGTTTCAAGACAAAACTCATTTGAAAGGTTTATTTTTTATATACACAAATTCATTTTCCTTGCATTTTCATAAACTAAAAAGCAGTTGCGATGACAGTGCTGCAAAAGGGCAAGAAAAGGTAAATAAAAATTACTTTAGGGGATTAATGATCTTAAAGAGAGTGACCCTGAACACATAGAAAACTGTGTTTCTAAACAAAAGCCATGCTTCTCTGGAAGAGAGGTAGCCTTAGAGAATGTGAATGCTCCCTCTGAATTTCAAATTGTCATTCCATTTCTTCATTGTACATGCATGTGCAATGGGCTCCTGTGAGATCACCATGGGGCAAGTTCAGAACCCATCTGGGATGAATCAGGTAATCAGTGACTGTGTAAATCATCACGTTGCCTCGGTCCTGATTTGTGTTTTAACTGAGAATGAGAAGGTGGTAAGGGCTGATGGAGCCTTGAAAGGCTTTCTGAGGCAGTGGGTATGAGTGGGAGTGATGTAGCAGACCAGGGCCAGGGCGCCTGGCCTGACTCAACATTGAAGGTGATAAGGAAACTATTTCAGCTGGCAGAGAGTTACATGTATAGCAAAAGTGAGCCTTTATTCATTATTGTCTGTGCAATTCCAGACTCTTTATATCACCACAACAAAATTGTGCCTTCCTCCTCCAGTTCCAGAACAGGGGACTCAGGGAGAGCACTCTGTCTAGTATTTAAATGGCAGCAGAAATCCTGTCCTCAAATTAACGACTTTGGCTTTATTTCCTGTGTTCAGCTCCAGTTAGAGTAAATTAAAGTTTTAGGTTATCCTGAGCAGACAGACTGACAGGCTAGGACTCCTCCATGCATCATTTTCTCTTTTCTCACTTGTGCATAGATCGATAAGGGTTAGTACAGGGCTGTGACTGTCCCTGTGCAGGCAGCTCAGGTAGTCCTTGCACCCGTTTAATGGAAACTCTGGCACCAGCCTGTTGGGTATATAGAATTACAGCAGTCAAAATGTTTCTCTAGACATCCAATGAATAATGAAAAGAGTGTAATAGGTACTTCAAACAATCACCCTCCCATCCTTTGGGGTATGGAGTTATCTTTTTGAAGGGCTAAATCCATGCAAGTTTAAAGTTTCCTTAAAATGTGTGCCCTTTTGTGACAAAGGGACATGGATACAAAGGTAGGGAGACAGGCCCTTTTGCTTTGGTTTTATTCCTGAACACATTGACTGTATTTTGCCTATTTGATCCAGATTCATTCCATCATTTAACTCACAAGGCCCCCCTTTGAATATAAATCTCCAGGAAGGGGACTGGATGGCAGCACCTGTATCCTTGTCTTAGATGTGGCATTTCTGATACAGAACAGAGGTGGCCAAATGGCCACATCCACAGCTGAGGAGGGTACAATGACTTGGCATATCCTTTTCATTCATTTCATGCACAGACTTTTTATTTAAAGACTTATTATAAATGATAAATGTTATCTAACTTCACAAAACCTCAGAGGAAGCTGACAGCAGGCACATATCAGGGTTTGTGGCTTGGCAGTTTAGATTTCAGGCTGGCAATACCTCTTTTCTTTCGATCCATGATCCCTGTTGAGGGAGTATCTTGTCATGTCAGCAGTAAATAACTAATGTAGTCTTCATATGGTGCCAGTAATCCATTAAAGAAGCCTCCCAGCCATACTTCTACTGCTCTCTTGCTGACTTTGCACCTCACTCGTACAGGCACGGCACAGGCAGTGTCAAGGCTTGCAGTGTCTTTGCCTTTTTAATGCACAGAAAGCAGCTAGGTAATAATATATTTCTAAGATGAGCCTAAGATAGAAATGGCAGTGGGTGGGAATAAGGAGAACCACGTTGTCTGAGTAGTCCGTTTTTAAACCACAACTTTCTCCTGTCTGTTTTTTGCTGTAATGATTATCTGCATGCTCTGTAACATCTCAACACTTCCATAACCCCAATTTAAAAACAATTAAAAGAAAATAAGGAAAAGTGATGCTTTTGAGCAAACTACCAAAGCTCAAAAATCAATATATATGCTCAGTGGTACTGAAGAGACCTGAACTTACTTAGTAAATTAAGATGTGAACGATGCACTTTAACTCTTTTGAATTCCTTGAAATATGGAGATTAGGAACCAAAATGGATCATGACTAAAAGCTGAGGATTTTTGGTTGAGGGAAGAAGTGGAGAGAGAACCACAGCGACAAAATTGTGGATCAAAGGTTGTTATTATTCGGTCTTCTGAATAACTTTTCAAAATACCAGTCAGTCAAAATATCAAAATATCAGTCAGTTCAGCATGCTTTATTTAAAGTCAGTGAGGAAGAGGCATTTTTATCTCTTTGTAACTATTGCTTAATGGGTCATTTAGATTAACTGCTGACTTGTTCTCCCTATCAGGTGGTGGCAAGAGCAGCCTTTCACAGCAAAACAAAATCTCCATACACTGCCATTCAGCAAAGACTGTTGGAATCAGTGGCAAATACTTAATGTGTATTTGCAAAAATAACCCTTTCCTTTTATCCTGTTTCAGGATCTACTTCACACCTTCATGTCAAAGGTCTGGTTCCATGGATCACTGCTAATGAAGCTTTCAGATATGAGCCATAAGTATATGTATATTTTGTTCAAAATAAGACAGTTTTTAATTGCTATTACCATACCTCTAAAAAGAAAATGAGCTTCAGTCACATGAATTCTTTGTCTCACTGAACAAAAGAAAAATTGAGCAAAATAGCAAATTTGCAGCATGGAAAAAACAAGCATCAGAAGTTATGCCAGTTACAACCAGAAGAGAAGGGTGGGATCTAAAGAGGTTGATAACTGCTATTTTACAATTCCTTGTGAGCACATTCAATAAGAATAATTTTTTATGTACATATATGTAAATATGAGTGGCAATTTAACCCATTTAAGTAAGGACAATGCCAATGCAAGCAAGTTATTTATAGTAAGGACAAAGAAACCCCATGTGATTGGAGTTTATACTGTAATCAAAACTGCCAAAATAATATACAGATTATAATCATAGTAGCTCATGTTGTCATGTATGCTACACATTTCTGTTTCACACATTTGGAAAGAAACGAAAAGAATTTGAGTGTTATGATCAAATACGGGGTGAAAACACAGGGCTTCTGACTCTACTTGCCTCATTACATCCCTCTACTTGAAAAATTTTTCCGTTTTTCTTCCTTTCTTTTCTTCAGGCAACTAATCATTGACTTTTCATCAACTTACCTCCTCTCAGTCTCCACAAGTAAATGACAGTAATAAAAATCTTAATTTATGTTACTATTATTTAATTATTCTGGGTACTGAAGCCACTGCTCTTCCTAGGGACAGAAAGCCAGGATAGGACAGGGAACACAAGAGATACCTGCAGCTAAAGCATAATGGGTTTTAAAAAAAAAAAAAAAGACCTTTTCACATGGAGCTTAAGTAGTATAAAAAGTCTAGGGAAGAGAAAGAAAGAGTGGTTCATTGTGGCTACTAACTGTGAACACCTAATTTTGGCCCATAGTCCAGGGATTCTCCTGTTGCTTTGGGGGTATAAAGAGATGTTCCCCCACCTGTACTTCTGTACCAACCCGCCTCCACGGACCCAGAAGCAAACACACACTTCTTTGTTCTTATATTCCTCTCCCTTAATAATGTGCAGGGAGAGAGGAAGCAGGAGCAGATGAGCCTTTGCACTGACATCATGTGGATGCTCTCTGTTGTGCTACACGCTGATGTTACCGCCAGGCAGGCCACGCCCCTGCCACTCGCTCTGCCTTCAGCCAGCCCTGCAAATCCTGGTGAATTCAGTAAAATCTTTTTTCACATCTTCAGAGCAGACTCCTAAAGGCAAAAGCCTGGTTAATACTCCAGCAGAGAACATCTGATTATTACATGGGGCTGGTCAGGAAGAGTAATCAAGTTACCTAAAGGAAAATACTTAGGATGCATTATTTAAACTGCATTAGATAGCTGTATGGTCATTCCCAGGCAGAATGAATATTTCCTCAATTTGATTTAATTTTATTCCATTTAATTTACACCTTTCATTACTTCGGATGAATATTGCTCTACAACATGTCTTCATGAAACAGGCTCTGCAGGAAATGGTGTGAGCTACTGACATAATTTCTACTATAATTTCTAGTACTATAAAATATTATAACAGTAGATAGCTTTCTCCTGAATAAAATATAAACATGAGGTTCTTCTCTGGATTCAGTTATGTGGTAAATATAATTGCACCCTAAACATGTTAGTACAGAAATCAGCAGTAGACAGAAACAGCTTCCTTAATGTTCAAATGTGCAATTTTTCCCTTATGACATGGAAACAAAGTTAGCAGCGCAGTCCCTCCCTCCCTGACGTCTGTCCTGCACCATCCTCACATTCTTTTGGATCTGGTGCCCACTGGCTTAAGTCCAGCAAAACCAGAGCGTAGGTGCATTTGAGGCATCTAAGCCTTGGAGAATGATTTCACACTCAGCAAGGACCTTTGCATCTCACAGGACCTAAAATCAAGAAGTGCTTCTGCTTTTTGACCAGGGCAAAAAGCCCCTTCTAAGGGGCTTTGGAGTTTACTAGCAAGAAAAGCAGGATTTTAAGACGCAAAGGGAATTTGATACTCTGACCACCTCTCCTCCCTGCTCTCCAAATGTTCCAATCACTGAGCTATTGTGCAAAAGCTAGAGCATTAAGCACTGTCTTCTTGCTGCTCACCTCCTCAGGTTCCCCACCACCTGCAAACTAGTCCCAGCAGCCTAAAAATATCTCTCACTCCATCAATTCAACAATGGTTTTCAGAGATAAGAAATCATAGTTCTTTCTTGCTGCTACTACATGCTGGGTCTGAAGTCACTGAAAGGATAAAGGATGAATAGTCTCTGGATTTTAAATTTCAAGGAAATCTTGTTCATTGCCCTCTGAAATTAGTGGCAGTACAGAGAATACTGTGATTACTCAGTGTTGATAGTTACCAAAAATCTGCTTGCCATAAATATTGAATTGTGTCATTATCACTTTTATGTGCTGGGTTTTCATAAATATTGGCATTTAGTAATTAAACAGCTGGCTTTAAACTTGAGTAGGTAGTCATTAAGGTGGCCATTAAGAGAGTTCAGAGCAGGAAAAAGGCTGCTTCTTATTCATTCCGGACATTGGAGGTCTAAAAAAAGTGAAAATTTTCATTTAAGTAGGTCACATTCTGTATTTGATGTAATTTGTATTGTATCTCGGATCTCCTCATATCCCTTCAGCCAAAAAATATATTTTGCATTTTCATTTCCAGATTAATCAATACAAAATTGGGGCTTTGTTTCTGCAGGTCCATTCCAGAGTCCTCCAAAAAGAAGGACATATGCAAAATTACTTGCAAGGTCTTTGCATGGATTTTAAAACATGTGCTTGAAAATATCAGGTAGTAATGGAAGACCAGTGTGAAATGACTGATCTATACTACATTTTCACAGCTTATATACCAATGCTTATAGTTGAACACTATACCTTTCCAGGAAAAATACACATACATGACTAGGAAACAGATATGGGACAATTTTCTAGCTTGGGCTTTCTGTTAGATAAATTGAAACATGGTGTTATTGGTTAATCTTTCCTCTTGCATTTCATTTAAAAATACTGAAGAATTTTAGGCAGTTTGAAAAAAACTGTTCATTTAATATTTTTTTTAATTTAAGGTAAATGAATAAGGCAAGGCCAGACTTCACCTTTGGATGGTCAAAAGGACTCCTGTTACTTGCATAGTCACAACTGTTCTGGGGAAGACAAGGACTTTTTGGAACTGGAGCAAAGCAGACTGAACAATAATGCTTCCCAGACTGCAGTTAGGGGCCACTGCTGCTCTGCCAAACATTAGGAGGTGAAACAACTGGAAACACCCTTCAAACACCAAAATCCATGCATTCCAACACATACTAGTGAGCAAACAAGCACAATAGGTAGAAGTGAAAATGATAAAGGTCAGTCTGATTGTGTATTGGTCGTGGCAATGGAGGTTGCCATGCTGCAGAAGACAAGTCCACAGGCTTTTCTCTTTCCGGGAATTCCAGGTGGTGCTGACATTTCTCATCTTTAAAAGTTACAGTTGCCATTAATTGCTGCTGGCTGACAGACACCTCCGTAATGACTATGAAGACGCAAGCAGCTTTCAAATTCATGGGTTTCAGTCCCACAGCAGGGAGGTGGGAAAAACGCCGAGGTGCTGCCACCCAGCAAGCAGGCTCTCTCTGTTATTGCCATTAACTGCAGCTCTCTGCCTGCCACTTTGATGAGAGCCAATGCCAGTAAGCTTCACAAGCGGGTTATTGGTTTACACTCTGCATGAAAGATGTATCTAATAAGAAGAAATAAGATTAATCTAAAATCAGTTTAAGGGAAAGATTGCAAATTGAAATGATTTGTAACAGTAAGTCTGAAAATTTATGGGGTGGATATATACAGCCACAGAGGTGTTGGAATTTGGGGAGTTGCTGGTGTGGTGTGCATCTCTTGAGTCTGCTCTATTTTAGACTTAGTAATTACACTTCCACATTTTGTTTTAGTGTACTGCACCACAGCTATACGTCTGCACAGACTCGTGCATATGTATGTGTGCACCTACAGGGAAAAGAAAAACTGATGGATTTTTCTAATTTGAGATAGAGTTATATATATTCATACATGATCCTGTTTGGAAAGATAATCTGTTGACATTTGGGTTTATGAGTGAGCATGTGTATCTGTACAACAGCAGAATGGCATAAGTGAAAGCCAGCAAATTTGTTCTTAGCACAGTGCCTGACAATTCACCTCTTGATCCTGCCCTTTTCACAGCTGTTTCTCAAGGAATTATTACTGCTAGGAAGCCTGAAAGCTGAGAAACATCCCATCTCCATGCACAAATGATGATTTTTCTCCCATTTGAGAAGGCTTTAGAGCTACACAGGTGTAGCTACAGCAGGACTTGGCATAGGGGTTTGGCTTGTACCACCCCACGTGATGGAGACACTGCAGTTGGGCTCAGTGGAGGGGTCTCCACCCCACCATGGATCTGAGTGAGCTCATGGTCTTGCATAAATTACTACTGTGGAAATCTCAGCTCTGAGCTTCAGATCTCCAGCTGTAAAAACAAGCTAATATTATCTCTTTAGTGCCTTTTTTCTGTCTCTTTCTTCCAGAGTTCTCCAGGGCAGAGACTTTCACCTTGTTATATCTAGAAGATGTCTCTTTGCCTTTAGTTGCTTTTCATCCTGTGGCCATATCAGCAACCTGTGATGGGGAGACAGGAGCCACACCAGGGTCTCAGTAGAAGACAAGTGTAAGAAAAGCCCTCAAACTGACCCCACCACAGGAGGGTTTGTCCTTGCTACTCAGGGCTAGTGGAAGGGAGGGGAATATCTGCAGACATCTTGAAATCTGCAGGATTTCCTCAAGACACCCATGTGGGTGAGGTCTTGACCCTTCTTTGCTGCAGGGGAAACAGTGTGGAATGTGCTGCAGGTTGCAGAGATACACCCAGTCAGCTACCACTGGGCAAGGATTTAGCACTGGATCCATCCCTTGGTGTGCTCTGAGGGATTCACTGTGTTTCTGCTGAGGGAAAAGAGAATAGTAGGAGGGGCTGATGTTGGAGATGATGAGATACAGCCTTGCTCCAGCTGCAGCAATTACCTGCACTGTCAGAAAAACAGCAGGTCTTAAATTTTGAACAGAAGGGACTAAATGCATCCTTGGAGTAACTCCAGAAATTTCTGCCTTTTGTAAGAGAAAGATTTTGGCCCTCTGTCAGGTTTGTGCACAAATATTTTTCTGTCACTGAGTCAAAGGTCTGAAATTATTTCTAAGATTGAGAAATTAGGTATTAAAGCCAGAGGAAAGAACGTACCTTACTGCCAATGAAATTGGCCTCTCCATATTTCTAGTGCACGTCAAATAAAACAACATTTCTCAGGTAGATGGTTTTTTGCTGATGTTCATTTCAAAATTTCAATTTCAAGTGCACTAGAGGGTTTCTCTGTGAGAGAGGCTTGATTCTTACTGTCATTTTTCAAAGGGTTGCTGTGAAAGCAAAGATTTGGCTTCCTCTAAAAATCCTGCAACATCCTGAGCTCATTCAGTGGTGAAACGTGCCCTCTACCAGTTACTGCCTTCCCTGTCTGGGTGACTGCCAGAGTGGAGTTGTCTGAAGAGGTTATCTTACACTTTAACCCTAAATGTTTGTAGCTGGTTGCATTCAGTTGGACTAACAGTATTCTAACAGCTGAAGCGTGAGGTAGTGATGTGTTTGGACTGTGACACATAGCTCAGTGGGATTCCCAGCATTTCTTGCAAGATAATTCTGGCTACTTTTGTTTCCAATGGACATCTCATTGGCATCAATTCCGAGAGGTGGAAGGCTTGACATCATGCTCCCAGAGCATAGCATGGGGGCAATGGCAACAGATCCCATGTCTGATGCTCCAGTCCTGCTGCAGCTCCCCAGGATAATGTTCACACAAGTAACTGTCACAGATGTGTTGGGGCTGCAAAGGGGAGGATGGAGAAAGAGGCTGAAGGTACTTATCTGAGCAGGAGGTTGCTGAGCTGTATTTCCAGGGAGGCCACTTCTGTTCAGCTTTTTTAAGTCTCATTTCCCCCATCTGCTATGTAACGCTCGTTTGCCCATTCTGGTGTCAGGGGACTTCACTGGTGTCTATGAAGTTCTTTGATGCATGACAGCTCTACATGAAAAATAAAATGATCAGAGCTTGTTTCTATCTGTACCACTTTTACTTGGACATCAGCAGCTGTCCAGTGCTACTGAACACATTCAGAAAAAAAAAAATTCTTTATTTTTTCAATGAACCCAGGAATGGTACTTCCCCAGTTCAGAGCTGGTTGCCTAGTCTTGGGGTTTTCTTGCCAATAATAAGATTTGCAGTTATTTGTTTTTCTATGATACTGCTTATGACCTCCTTTTCCCTCTTAAAACAATGCACAAATCCCCTACTCCTCTCCTATAATTACCTTTCCCTGGAGTACAGCAATCTGCATTGTTTGCGAATTATATTTGACAAAAAAACCTCAACCAAACAAAAAAAAACCCAAAAACCAAAAAACCAACCAAACAGAAGGAAAGAGAGAAAAACAGCACTATTTCAAAGCGTTACAAGCAATTTAAAAAAAAAAGCAGACAGCTGATTGTAAACTGCAAGGGATAGTAAAGGGTTTGCTCAGAGGATGGATGCATACGGAGCAGTGAGTGCTCAGTTACAGGCTGCTCCTCCAAAGCGCGGCACAGGAACAGATCCCATCACTTCTGCGTGGCACCACAGATCTATGGAGGCTGCAGCTCCATGACTGCAAAGGCCAAAGCACTCTCCTCATCCGTCAGACTGACTCGGCAGCGAGTCTCAGAGATGTGGTTGCCGAATGCAAAGCCGCTGGCTGACAGGTGCTGCCATTTATGTGCTTTAATTAAATAGAGACAAGGAGATGGGAAGGATCTGAATCAGGACAACAAAAGGCAACTGAGCACCAGAGAGCCTGGATTTTTTCACTCTCTTATCTGTTTGCTTCATCAGCATCATTTTTGCTGGCCAGGCTAGAGTGTATTACCAGGGGTTTTTATTTCTAGGTTGAATTTAAACCTTTGACTAAATCTGTCTGTTACTAAACAGACTCTTTTCAGCTTTGTATTCCTCATATAAACTTGGTTTAAATGTCTCATGTTTGATAGATTAATTTATTTTTAAATTCCAGTTATCCCAGATTCCCCACTGGTCCTGAACCCTTGTGATTCTCCATCTGCAGAATTATATTAGTAACCATCACAGGCTTAGATATTGTTATGGAGATGCCGCATGGTTTTGGCTTTTGGATGTCCCTGCTGGCCTGATTACGTATGGATTCTCCACAAATGGATACGTGCCGCAGATACAGCATCAGTCTCAGCACATCCCCATTAACACTCCCCCAGGGAACTGCTGGTAGGCTGCAGCTCCCACACCATGGCTGTGGGGAGCATTTCTGGGTGTGGGGGGTGTCTGTCTCTCTGCATGTGGCTTCTTTGTTTCCAACAGAAGCATAATAAATCTAGTATGAGG
Organism: Ploceus nigricollis; assembly: GCA_013399945.1. Classification (NCBI taxonomy): domain Eukaryota; kingdom Metazoa; phylum Chordata; class Aves; order Passeriformes; family Ploceidae; genus Ploceus; species Ploceus nigricollis. The sequence continues at coordinate 882,228 of VXBC01001505.1, forward strand.
ATGACAATGCACCTTAAGTGGAAAATGCGACAGAATAGAAATATACAGTGCAAATTTCTCTTCCCCACTTAACAGCAAGTCTTTAAAAAAAATTTGTAGCTCCATGGGTCTTGCATACTGTGTATATTTTTCTGCCACAGATTATTCTGGTTTGAATTTGCTGCTTTGCATTCATTCAAAAATAAGGTCTTTTGGAATTTCTCATGTGTTTCTGAAAACACTGCTGTTACCTCCACTGCTGGTGAATACAATCTCATAAAAGTGAAATAGAACTGTGCTACATCTCTGCAGCTTTACCACAGATAATGCTGGAAAGATTCATGCTAACTCCTGCTCTTTTTCCTTAGTTGTGGAGCTTGTTCTCATCTTCCTTTTAGCTCTTTTTTCCCTAATGAATTCCAAACTCTCTGTAAATCACAGTGTTTGGGTTAGAAGGCACATGCTGTAATCTCCAATGTAATTTACAAACTACTGTGACATTTTCTGATGACATCATAAATAATAAATAAAATCTCAATAGGAGTAGGTTCATATAGGAGGCTTTGGGTGTGAAGTACTGCTCTTGTTCCATAAACATGCATTTGTATTTAGCCTAATGTGGGTAACATTGGACATGACTCACTCACTTGAGTTTTGACAGTGAGGAGAGATTCCTGAAGGGAACCTCATAGAAGCCACTTAAGTTGCAGGGGTAAATTAAGGGATGTGGGGATTCAACTTGTAGAATACTCATGACAGCAGGAAGGCACCAGAATAGTGAGGTATGATTCATCTCTTCTAAACTTAACTCTCCAAAAATGGCAAATCTGAGGTTGTTTGCTACCCAATCAATGGAAAAAGAAGGCTACCTGCAGGATGGCTGACTCACCATCAGAAAGGCTGTGAATTAGGTAGGACCCTAGGTGGCTGAACCTTGGGCATCAAATTTGAGTTAGACAAGCACAGTTAAGCAAAATCAATCCAACCCCAAATGACCTTGGTCCTTATAGGATTTACAAAAATTGTAGTGCAGACCTTACTTCAGAAGTGGCAGTGACTAGCCCATTAAATTTGATGTCATAATCCCTGCAGCAGCTTTCCCATGGGATTTCATCTTTTACAAAGCCTTGGTTTTTGCTAGAAGGAAAGGAGAAGGAAAGGAGAAGGAAAGAGAAGATGGATATGTAAGGAAAGAGCTTTAAAGCCCACTGTTGTTTTTACACTTTGATATGCTGCTCCTTGGGAGATTAAAAGCTTCTGGCTTATTTTAGAGGGGATGAGTGAGAATTGCAAATCGGACAAGGGGAAATGGCCTTAAGGGGAGGTTTAGATTGAACATTAGGAAAAATTTCTTCACCACAAGAGCTATTGAGCACTGGAACAGGATTCCCAGGGAAGTGGTTGAATCACTATCCCTAGAGGTGTTTAAAATCTGGGGGTATGATGTACTGGTGGACTTAGCAGTGCTGGGTTAATGTCTGGAGTCACTGACCCTGGAGGCATCTTCCAAACTAAATGATTCTGTGATTCTATGACACTATGAAATAGAAACTGTAGAACTTAATTTCCTGATATTCCTGAAGGAATTTCCAGTGACTTGGTTAAGAATGGGCATAATGGTTAATGCCATATTATTCCCTTCCTAAAAAGAGAGAATCAAACTCAGGTAACATAATAAAATTGAAGGATGACTATAGAAAAGCCCTTTAAGCTCATTTTTCAGGCTGCTCTCTCATCAGTTCACCACCACAGATGTAAAGGGGTTTACAGATGTAAAGGGGTTTAGAGATGTAAAACCCCTCAAAGAGGGTTGAAATGATCAAAACAGTGGCACTGGTTGTTTGGGATAACTGAGATCTCCAGGAGCACAGATTGAAGGATTTTACAGTCAAGAGCTGACAGGCAGGGAGAGATTAAATTGTCAGCTCGGTGAATTCATAAAGAAAAAACAGAGCACCTAGCTATAAGGCCAATGACTCAAATACTCAGTCCAAAACTTTATCTTGCAGCAGGATTCATTTCTGCTGGATGTTCTCAAGGTGGTATATTGTCTAGAGCGAGGAAGAGTAGGAAAATGTAGAACATGTCTACAAGAAACCCTCAAAACATTGATTACCAAACAATATCAGTTTGATTGCAGCTGTAAGTATGTGCTCTGGCTTTACTCAGAGCAGCAAGGAGCAAGTGTCTTATATTGAGCAGCTGGTACAGATGGAGTGTCCTACCACTGACAAAGGAACCACCAGCAGAGGGGTGTCATTCTCTCCAGGGCTCTGAGCTGAGAAGGGAGAAAGGCTTCATGACAAAGAAAATAAAAAACTGATGGGAAGTGCTTCTTTCCAGAGACAAGACTGATTGCTAAGTAGAAGGAAAAATGTGCAACTGCAAAAAGGCTTCCCAAGTAAAGCACACTATTTATAATGAGCATTTTGTTGCAGCAGCTGAAAGGTGAAATAAATGTAGTACCTCTGACAAGGATGGACTAATCAATGCCCAAAACACAGGACTTTTGTCTCCGGTACTCTCTGTCTGGGTCGCAGACAGAAGCATAGACAGCCCATGGGCCAAGTAATGTCCTGAACTTCCATTAGATCTAGGGCCATACTATTTTTTTTTCTTGCTATTACTGAGCAACACTAAGTTATGGTTTGCCGTCTGGTCTGGCAAGGCTTTCAGAGCACTTTTTTGTCTCCTACCTAAAAAAAAAGCACTATTTCCTGCTTCCTTACTCCTTTCATAATAATTATCCACCTTAAAACTGCTTGAAAATAGAAAGGCTGGTAATTAAATAGAAGGATAGGAATCAGGTTGCATTTTGTTGTTCTTTCACATAAGTGAAACTACTCCTTAAAAAAAAAGAAAAAGATGAAAGTACAACATCATTCTACTTTATAAAGACATTATGTTGCAGAGCTCCAAGGGATGATATAGCCAGACTGAGTGGTGTCTACAGTGTGGAAATCAGGTGTTTATTCTGTTTTTAACTACCAGAATGAAGCCAGAAGGCCCTAGTTGACCTTTTTTCTGGAAATTCCCTGAAGGCATCAATATGGTGTAGCATAACTTTGCCTGGTTTTGCTGGACTCTGCACCCGCATAAGGAGCAGGGCATGAGAAAAAGGACTGTGGGCAATGTGCTTCTGTACCCTAGCTGTCCAGCTCCTGACAAAGCCTTTTCTAGCCATCAGGCCATATGTAGGTGGAATTCAATGAAAAATTTCTTTCTTTCTATTTTTTTTCTTTAGAAAATCTAGATATGTGGAGATAATCACCTGATAAATGTATCAGGTTAGCCTTTCTGAAGGCAAAAGCTGGCCTGCAAAATATGGTTATTTCTCCATGAGATATTTTAAAGTAGTCAGTTAGTTCTCTCCTGCAGTAGGACTCTGCAGCACACATTTTTCCAGGAGAGCTGGGCTCACAGCTGGAAGCTCCTGCCAGCCATGAGGAACCTCACACCTAGTGGCCTTCACCTCTAGTCGGAGTGCTCAATGCTTCAGCGGCATTTCCCTCGCTAGAAAACACAGGGCTCTCAAAACATCATCTGTGATGATGCCTAATATGAGACCAAAATAAAGCCTAGGAACTTTTTCAGGCTGAAAAAGTGTTGCCTCTAGAAGAGCTCCATTTTTTTGCGTGCTGCTTCCCCATGTGTTGAACACAAGCATCTCCTAACACCTCTTCTAGCACAATAAGCCATAATTTTGGACCACTCCAAACCCAGTAATATGTATGTAAGCCACTCACAGCCAGACCAATTTAATAAACCATTTATTAGCTAAACACGGGCTGATAACAAAGACATCTATACCGAGAAGGATCCCTCCTTTGAACTGGAATTTGCACAGCTGAAAATCCCATTTCTTCAATCGTCGGATTAATGTCTGTGTTATCTGTCTGTGAATGCAGTTCTATTTGGTCCCCATTGTAACAAGGGCCTGTACACCCAGGATATACATGTTTGTATTTGTAGGAGGATTGTATTCAAGGCAAGCACGGTTTGACTGGGGGAGGGAAATGCTGCATAATATTTGTATTACCATTAAAAAGCCCCCATGCTGGGTATTAGGCATTACTTCTCTCATACTTGGCATGTTGTAATAGGTTCTGTATGCTGTAATACCCCTTTGAAATATCGCTGGAAGTAAAACCATGCAGAGAAATAGAGAAAAAAATCCGTCTTGCACGTTAGCCTATTCTTGAGCTCGAACCACTTCTCACACTTCTCTTTAATTTAGGCATGTTGCTTATATAAATTTGGAAATATGCCTATGCTTTATCTGGTTTGTAACTTAGCAACCTTTAATCTGGGTTTCTTGCTTCTCCTTATAAAGCAGTTGATAAATCTAGTCAAGCACTTACAGTATACTTGGTAGAGAGAGTATAAGGACTTCATCAAATACGTAAGGAATACCCAAAGCTCCATTCATTTTGCTGACATTTACCTTTATGCATAAAGACAAGCACAAAACCACCCACCGCTCAAAGTCACACACGATCAGATTGAGTGGCTGTACATTGCACAAAACACGTGCTAGAGGGAAAGCTGTGATTTGCAGACTGAAGTTTCATAGAGCATTATTGGTCTGAAACAGGATGACCTTTCTTTTAAACACTTAGTTAATTTGCTATCTCTGTCTTTGAAGAGGGAGTCAGCTAGAGGAAAAATGGAAAGGAAGCAACAAAAAGGAGAAGATTATCTTGATGCAGTGTGTTTTTACAATTATTTGACCCCACTGAAGACCATGAAGCACTGTTGGGCTCAATCCTATTGACAAGGCAAACATATTGCAGAAAATAAGACCTGGGAGCTCTGAAAAACATCGTTATCACAAGTGTTTTGTGTATTTATTAGAGCACTGCACCTTATCAAAACATGTTTTGGCACACTACTATGGGATTCCTGGAGGATGCCCTACAAGCTTCTCTGTTTTCCTCACACATGAATGCAGCTACATCCTCCCAGAACTGCATCTTGATGCTTTGCATTTCATGAATGGCAGAGAGACATATCCAAAGGGCAGGGCTACAGGCTTAGAATTGGAGACTGCCTCACAAGCCATTTTTAGACACTTAATTACACTGCTGCATTTGAATCTTGTTCTGAGCAGTGTGGGTATTTCTCAAGATGTCTTGATATTCTTTTTCATCTCCAAAGTAAGCCCTGAGGCAGCATGGGCTCCAGGAGACCAATGTTTAAAGAACAACAGCAAAGGGATTGCTGTTTTGCAGGCTTCAGCTTTAAGTGTTTGTTTCATGGAAAGTGAGAGGGGAATTTTATCAATGCTATGAAACATGTCCTTTGATATAAAGACAGTGAAAGCTATAGACAAAATGCATCTGTCCAATAGCCCAAATCATATACCAAAGGTCAATCCATGAGAGAGGGATTTTTATGAACATGTCTAAAAGACATGAGTCATATTCATTCAGGATTTTTACAGTCTTTTCAGTGGACTTTATTTCAGAAAAAGAGACAGGTGAATGATGGTTTGGCTATAGAATGGTACAAAAAGAGGTACTTCTATCTACCACATGAGAACAGGGGAAGGAGAAAGGGTAACGGTATGATCCACACCATTAGCAGACTGCAAGAGTTTGTTTAGCCCTGATAATCAATTATACCCCACTTCAGCTTTCACACGAACTGAGAGTCCGTGTGAGCCCAAAACTAGGTTGGATTGGCCAATCTACTTTTTTATCACACTGATTTCAGTGACTACTGAAGAAAGTTAACATTTTAGTACTGTTCCCCTTGAACCATGTGAGTATCCATTTCAATTGCTTGTGAACGTCATCACCCTACAGTGAAAGGAAGCATCTTCCTCCTATTTGATTTTTTTTCATGGCTGGAAGATTTCTTCACATGGTTCCAGTGTTGCCAGTACAGAATATAAAGCCCTGTGTAGACAGAACATGCATTTCTATTTTAAACATCAAGATCCATAAAATTAACTTCTTCACAAGGCAAAAAACGGTCTGCAGTGCACTGACATGATTTCCTCTGACAACACTGCCAGTTCATGTAGGAGTAACACCAAGGAGACATGCTGGAATTAGAAAATACAGGCAAGCAACAGCCAAGAACCACATGAGAGCACAGCTTGGAGATAGCTGCCAGTTGCATGTTCAAGTTAGCAGATGTCTGTGGGGCTTCTGAGTTTTAACATCTCCATTGGTTTGCTCAGACATATCATGTCTTTCTTGTCAGGCTTTGTGTGTTCTTTTCTCTCTCCCATGGGCTTTTATGCAGTGGTGCCCTTTCAAAATTTGACTATGGTAAGTTAGATAAATAGACATTTCTTCTTCATATTTGCAATAGCCGTGTGCTTTTTGTATTTATGACATAAAATATAAAGTTTTGGATTTTATGCCCTGCAATCATAATTTCCAATCTCATCATTTCAGGCCTGTCTTTTATATCCAAAATATGGCTTGTATCAGCAATAGTGTGGCCAGGAGGACGAGATCCCTGGTTGTAACCCTGTGCTTGGCACTGATGATGCCACACCTCGAACACTCTGTCCAGTTCTGTGCCCTTCACCCCAGGAAAGACGCTGAGGTGCTGGAGTGTGTCCAGACAACAGAAACAGAGCTGGTAAAGGGTCTGGAGCACAAGTCCTTGGCTGAGGGAGCTGGGGTTGTTTAGCCTGGAGTAAGGGAGGCTCTGGGCGACCGCACAGCTCTCTACAACTTCCTGAAAGGAGGTAGATGGGGGTTGGTCTCATCTCCCAGTTAGTAAGCAAAGAAACCAGAGGAAACTGCCTCAGGTTGTGCCAGGGGAGGTTTAGATTGAATATTAGGAAAAATTTCTTCATGGAAAGGGCTGTCAGGCATTGGAACAGGCTGCCCAGGGCCGTGATGGAATCGCTATCCCTGGAGGTATTTTAAAAGATGTGCAGATGTGGCACTTGGGGACTTGGTTTAGTGGTGGATTTGGCAGTGCTGGGTTAGTGGTTGGACTCAATGGTCTTTGAAGTTTTTCCAACCTAAATGATTCCATTATTCATAACTGGATAATACAGAGGGAGGTGAAATTCCCCAGAACACAGTCCACTGTTCAAATTATCTAATGTCTAAAAGGAGATACTGTGAATACTCTGCTCCCACTGGAAGAACAAGTAGAAGGGCTGAAATCAGACAGCAGAAGAGAGGCTGAGCTGAGCTGAGCTGGGGTTCCAGCCTGATCTCCAATCACCACTGCTCCAAGCCAGTAAGTGCTCCACCACTCCAAGCCGCACTGCTGCTCTGCCCGTGCAGCAGGACTAGGCAGTGCAGAGGGACAGCGAAAGGACCAAGGATCATGTCACTGCAGACATCCATGGCACACATTTTGTAAAGCAATAGGCACATTTTTAACATGAATGGAGAAATTTTGCGGCTTACATGCTTCCTAAATAATTTCATTTAGTTTCTTCCTTCTTTATTAAGAATGTCCATTATATACCATTCATAAACATACATAAACAAATATATAGCTAAAATTTATCTTAGCTAGATGTGGTTACAGTCACATATATATGTACATATCTTTTTCCTTTTTCAAATTCTGTAATGAATGGGTATTGAAAAAACTTAACCTCTTGAAAATCCAGAAATGTTTGTAAGATTTGTTATTTTCTCCTCCTTAATTCCTCAGCTAATTGTGAACATGATGAAGAAAACCTGATAAACTGATTATTTTTCCTGAAAAAATTGCAACAAAATGATTCTGGTATCTTCAAACAATATTTTTTTTTAATTAATCCATTCTAGAAGTTTGAAGAACAGCAAAACAATTGTTTTTGTTTATCTCTGCTTTTCTGACTTTTCTGCTTTTGTCACTATGAAGTATCCCTGTCTGTCAGGTGCTGTGGTAGCAGTGCCAACAGACATGAGTGTTCTTCTGCTTCAGCAGTGTAGGCTCCTAATATTGCCTCCAAACTAAAAACAGAGGTGACATCGTCCATCAGCACCATTGCTTCCTATGCCCTTGGGCCATTCTGGTGTACTGGTCTAGCTCACTAAAACATTTGAATTATTACCCATGTTCATTATTTGTCTGGAAAAACAGTTGAAATTAACCTTGCTAATTTTCTCCTAAAAATTCAACTCCTGCAGCAGCTTATCTTACCATGGTATTTGCCAGGAGTTCAATTAGGGCTAGCATTTCTAAGTTATTTCCCAGGCAGCTGCTTTTTACTCAGACACCAGGAGATTGTGGGAGGGATGCTCAGCTGGCATACAGTCTGTTCAAGTTCTTGAAAAACCCTCTTCTCACCAGGGCCCCTTTTGGCCACCAAGGCCCAGAGCCCACAGGTATTTGAGGTCAGTGGGACTGCTGGGAAAGCCCGTGTTAGAAAGCTTGGGCTTCAGTCAGCTCCAGTTTGTCGGTGCTGCAGGTCGCTGGCTGTTTTCCTCCCGGCACAGCCATGGCCGTGGCTCACGCCAGAGCCAGGCTGATGGTGCTGCAGCCGGAGCCAAGCCCTGTTTGAACGTGAGCCAGAACACCACCTGCACTCAGTGGTGGCTCCAGCACCGACCCTCACCTGGGCCCATCTGCTCCTGCAGCAACCCAGCACTGACACTTCTTTCCTCCTGTGTCAAACAAGTAACTGGGCTCTTTCCCCTCCAGCTTGGTGTAATCCCCAGTGATCTTCCTGCTGCAGGGATGGCCTCCTGACACCCACTGGGCAACACAAATGTTCTCTTTTCTCTCCTGTTCTTTGCTTTCCACATCCAACCAAATGCAGTGGCTCAGAGTTAGCAAGGTGGGAATAGGGTTGAGGGGACAGGCTGAGTAAGGATGCTGTGAGGTCCTCAGATGTTCTGATTTAAACTAAAGGGCTATGGAAATAGTGTGGAAAAATACTACTGACATACACACGTATTCTGTGGGAAGCTGGATCTTTCCCATGCTGCCTAAAGTTACAAGTAACTCTGGCAGAGTCACTTTTGCTCTGTCCTCTCATTACATTCTGCCTCTGGACCAATACACCAAAGTTGCTACTTTGGTATAGCTCAGTTGCTGCTCAGGTGAGCCTGAGCAGTGCTGTATCTTGAAGAACCCTTTTGGCTCAGAGCACTTGGAGCTCAGGGTCCAAGGTCTCATAAGGGGCTGTGATGGAGCGGCAGAGCAAAGGTTCTGTCTCCATGCTCCAGGGGCAGACAGAAGCATCAAAGCACATGGCCCTGATGCGTAGAGACAGAGTGACCCTGGAAAGAGAAAAGAGCCAAAGCTAGGTGAAAGCTGAAGGGCAGATGGACTGAGGGTGCCCTAGCCCAATTGTCTGACTCTGTGTTTAGTTATGGTTGTGATATTTTGGTTGCCTTCAATGTACTGGTAGGATTGGCATTTGCTTAGACTTGAAGATCTGAGCTCTCTGGGGACAGCAGTCTTCATTACCTGCTCATTAGTGTTTGCACTGAGTTAGCACAGCTTGTGGAGTCTTTCTGAGTTCCAACAGCCGCAAATGAAAAGCATTTTTGCATTTAGGAAATTTTTCTGAATAGCTTGCTTTGTCATCTTCTTGTTAGTGTGTGCCTACCTTGGCATGGAGAAGATGTATTTTACCAATGGGTCTGAGCAAATTCCCGATATTCTGCATTCTTGGGAACTGTCAGTATTCAGAGTCTGTGCTGCTCCAGCCCTTGTGAGAGATGGCTAGAGACAGATGGAGGGAAAGAGAGAGCAAGAGCAGAGGGGGAGGAAGATATATAAGGAAAACCTGATGGCATAATACAAAAGGGTTTTTTTGTCTACCTGTTAGCATGGTGATCATGTGCATCACCACCCCAAAAGAGAGGTAGTAAAACCTCTATTGTGCTGTACCAGATTCCTGCACGCTCCTCTGCAAACTCCAGAGCAGGTGAGCTGGAGGAGCAGTGCCAGTCCCTGACAGGGCTAGGCTTTTATTCTCCCTATAAATACTACATCTCTCTATCCAGCTCCTCCAGCAAGCTGTTGAGACAAGATGCTTTGAATAGCTTCCTGGAAATGCCTACTGATGGGATCTGGGGGCTATGCCTATCCTAGCAAACGAAGCAGGGTGACAGACAGAGCATTGGCCTGTGATCATCCTGCTATTTAACTGAGTAGATGGAGTAACACATTACCCAGCATGGATTTGACCCATGCCAAGTGGTACTTTCCTGGACAGCCCCCAAGCACAGTTTGTGTGATACGCAGGCCAGGATCTGTTTCCAGAAGACAGAATAGATGTAGTCACTGCCCAGGAGGAAGTGGGGAAGCAATTTCTGCTACAGAAGTACAGCCCAGAGCTTGCCACTTCCCTTCAGGGAATGAAGAACAGACGCTCTACCTAATTTATTAACATTTATGTACCCAGGGACACCTCAAGCCAGATTGTAGACTTTTTTTTTTTTTGCTTAATGTAAGTCAAATGCCACAATTCTAACCAAAACAAAAAAACCTAACCTCAGCATAAAGACATGAAAATATTCTAAAATACTTTTTATATACATAACAAGGACCACCTTTTAAATCCTAGAGTTCGAAGCCAAAGGAGATTCTCCTGAGAAGCAGGACACTCCCAGTGTGAGGACATCAGAAGACAAATTTCTGAGTCACCACATTTCTAGAAAGATAGAACTGAGCTTGGCCAGCACTGAGACAAGGACAGGCAGGGAGGGTTACAAGCTCATGAGAAGAGCAGTCAGAAGAGGAAGATTTCTTTCACAGGAAGAGGAAAAAGCAATCAAAAGGAAACGTTTGCAGATGCTTAAGAGTTGTCTCAGGAAGTACATTAGTATGTTGATTGAGATGTCAAGTATCTAATAAACTGCACAGGAATATGCAGTTTTATGCATAGATTTTATTTCCACATATGGTTCAGATGTCCTATGGGGAAATTTAAACAAAATCTAAAGCTGCTAACAAATCCCTTTTGGTCTGGATTCAGTTTACTCTGCTTTGTTGTAAATGCAACTGGCTGGTTTTTGCATAAATGTGCATGTCGGCCTCTCATATGATTCTCATTGACAATAAAACTGCCATCTTTAAGTTACAGCATTTTACAGCAAATTTCTTTGAATTACCTCAATTCATGTAATTTTGGTAACTCCTTAGTGGCCCCTGAAGCATCTGAGGAGAAAGCAGAACTGAAGCATTATGTATTGGTTTAAGGTCCTGTAATTGTGCAAGCTTCTGCCGTCCCTAATCTGTGCATGCTACCTTGTGCTCATGGCTTCTGTAAACTCAGAACTAAATTCAGTTTAGTCAATATTTCTTGCATAATATTTCCAGTTACAAGCATCAATCCTAAGTTGATCCCAATGGTAACTACAAATGAACTTAAGGAAAAAACTTCTCTCAATGTTCTATCTTGCATATGAGCTGTACTGCCCCATGCCTAATATGAAGGGTTTGCTATTCCTCTGTATTTGATCCCTTTTCCACAATAGCAGCAATGGTGGGAGAAAAGCCTGTGGCTCATCCTGCCCTTTGCTATGTGGCATTTACTGCACCCAACTGTGCATATGATGGGGCTCTGTGTCCCCTAGTCCCCAGGGTAAGTTTGCCACCAGCCTTCAGGGTCCAGCTGAGAAACTGAAAAAATTAGACTGTGCTAAAACCTGTGTCACTAAGACTAAACTGCAGTGTCTTTTCAGGGCTTTTTTTTTTTGGAAACTACTATTATTTCTAAACATTTATAATATCCAAGGGATGAATTAAAAGATCAACTAGACTATGGCAAGTCAAATGTATTAAATTGCACACTACTTAATAGATACAATATTTTTGTTTGAGATCTCCTCTGCCAGTCTATCAGCCACCAATGATCATGCAAGTATCCTTTCAAATGTCATTTTCTGGCTTTTCATATACAAACAACATCATACACTACAATATATCACAAACTATCAGCAACAACTAGTGCTTGCACAATACCAAAATCTCTTCCCCTTTACCTGTGAGACAAATACTCTCTTTCCAGACAGTGAAATCAGTAATGTTACTGATTTGCCTATTAAAAAGTACAAGACTTGGGGGTAAAACCAACATGTGAAAAAAAACCACCTCAGCCAGTGTAGATGCAAGTGGTTATGATCATTTACTTGCTATAGGCTAACAGCTACAGTGTTCACCAGCACTACACATATTTGCTTCTTTGAGAACACCACTTTCCTAGAGCTGAAAAAAAAATCAAGCTCAAGCAAGTAGGAGAGAGTCTGTCGACACCAGCTTCAGGGTAGTGACAAGCAACGAATCTATGTGTGGTAGCACTCAAGTAAGTTTGGCTTTGTCTCTTGGCATTTGCCCTTCTTGGATGAGCTTTCACAAGCAGAGATCCAAACCAACGTGACTATGCTGCCATAGCCCATGGCAGCCAGCCATCCCAGTGAGAGTGCAGGGTAACACCTGCTGTAGCCCTGGCAGGTCAGGACAGTGGGCTGCCACAGGTGGAATGGCTGCCCATGCCACAGGGGTGTTATTTCTAAGGGGAAGGCTCTCCAAACACACAGGAACTGTCTGCTTTTGGGCTAAGGAGATGAGGAGCCTGTCAGAAGAGCAGCTGTTAAGTTGGTACCACCTGGAAGTCTCTTCTCCCCTTTCATTTGGGGCTGGAGGAAGGAGCCAGGTTCTCCAGGAAATCATTCCAGATCTTATCCCACTTCTGCCTCTCCTTCAGCAGCAGCAGCTCCACATCACATTCAGTCTGTCTGGTCTGCTGCAAAGCCTTGAGGAAATTCAACACTGGAACCACAGGGACAGAGCTGACCACAGCCAATGAACCCAAAAAGACACCATCTTAGGGATGCCAGTTCTGTACTCTGGTGGATATTCTCTCTATTTCAGGTTGAGAGATAGCAAATTCCGCAGAAAGTAGAGCAGCACCTCCTAATCACCCATATCTGTGCAAAGACTCCTCTGTTCCTCAGAGGAGAAATGCCTCCCTTCATTAAATGATGAAAGGGAGATAGAAATACTACTAAACCCAAAATGATCCTGATAGTAATGGGCAGAAATAAAGAAATGTGAAATTACAAGTAATTACTAAGGCAAGAAGAGACACCACTGGTCATCCAGGTTAAGACTAACCAGGAGGTGTTATTAAAATATATCTTGAGCAAATGAAATTAAATCCCAGTAACAGCTTGGACCTGCTGTTAGACAAGGTTGGCAGGATTACTGATCACAAAGTACAAAAGGCAGAAGTACTCAAGCAAGGGTTCCCCTGGGTGCTGAGAAGCTGAGCTATCAACAGCCAGAGTCAGCCAATGGGGACTGGCACAGCGGAGGAACACCTTCCCACACATCCTTTGTTTAGACAATTCTGACTCTGCAAGACCAGGTAAGTTGCAACTATAGGAGATAACAATTCAAGAAGCTCTCTGAATAATTAATGCTAATATATCCTACAAAGATCAAAAAAAAATCTGACCTGCAAGATTACAAACAAGCTTAACTTGACATTGGTCTCTAATAAAATCCAGGAAAGGCTGGCAGAGAAAACAATCAGCAAGGAGTCAAAAGAACAAGTGACTCAATCAATATTGTTGGAGTTTTTAAAATTTTTTATAATCTACCTCAAAATTTTGTGACATTACAAATTTGATTCAGTTGCCCAACTCTTATAAAAGTCATTAGAGCAAGTCCTTCATACCATTCTCAGAAAAATTAGCTGTACAAGAAAATCAATACAGACTCATTTTAAAAAGATCAAGGATTGCTCAGCTGGTAGATCTGAGTAAGGCATTTGCAATGGCTAGGGTTTTTTTGAGCAGAAGCCTCCAGGGAGTTGCTTTCATCCCATTCACCAATCTTGAAAAAATACTAAATCATTGCTGATAGAATTTGTAGCAGAAAGAAAATAATGAAGAGAGAAGAGATGATGGGCATAGGTCAGGGTCACTTGGAAAGGGGGTTTCATTTGAATGCATGTTTCAACACAACCACACGTAAGGTCATTTTTCAGGAGAAAACAAATCCCATTTATAAAGGGGAGCAGAGAATATCAGAGGAAGCAGTGGCTTTTGGAAGGTTTTAGTAGCTGTAAAATATAAGAAAAAATAATATAATGGCTAAAAGAGCAAATCATTTCCATCACAGCCAAGAAGGAGTAAGAAAATACCACTGTTTCGTTGTACATAATGCTTGTTACTTTAAAATACAAAACCAACCATGAGCACCAATGGAGCTACCACTTCTGTTTCTCAAGTGGCCAGTCTGTTTCCAACTTCTGCTTTTCTCCCTCCTGCTACTGTGTCCCAGTGGCAGGGGTCAGCCAGGCTCAGCACCTGAAACAAAGAGCAGGATAATTGAGGGCAAGGCACTGTCCCCAGGGGGTCCAGGGATGCTGCAGGTGTGGATATCAGGGGTGTTATACTGATATATAAGGGAAATATAAAAGCTGGAGAAGAATGCTCAAATCTGAGAAGCTTCTTCTGATGAAAATGTCTAAAGTTTTAGTCTATTTTGCTTACCCAAGCAAACGATAAGAGGTTATTTTGTAACAGAATTTAAATGCTTTATCTAATAGAAAAAGATGCACGATTCAGTGGTTAGAAACCAGAGCCAGACAAACTCAGTCTAGAAACTCTTCAAAAAAGAGGATAGGTAATTGATCCTTCACTTGCAGCTTTTAAAACATAAAAGAATGTATCATAAAACAATATGCTATGGTTCAAGCAAAAGTTTAGGCTGGAAGGTAAAATCATTGCACAATGAGTTGAGAGACTCAGTAGATCACATACAGCCCTTCTACAGTTACTTTATTATTTTGGTATTTTTTCCAGGCCTTGGAACTCCTCAGGAAATCTGCTACTATCCTCTTTGTACATTTTCCTTTTCTGAAACCGTGGCATGACACGGAAAAAATGTAAATACAAATGATATACACTTTGTGCTTAGGCAGGTTTTCAATCCTGAATTTTCAAACCTATATAGATTGCTCAAAGAACTTATACTAATTTTAGTAATTTTTTCTAAAAATGTGGAAATTACTACTTGTACTAGCATTTTGTACTCTAGCCATGAATTAGCTATAACTATAAAGATTTCTGCATCTTTTAACATTATCATTTTTTAACATCATAAAACCTCATTTTAAGACTACAACATGCAGTGTTTTAAGTTACTCCTAAATTGTGGGGATTATTATATTATAACTAGACTTTACCAGTACATCCCTGAGCACACCAGTTCTACAAGTTGGGTGTTGTGTCAATGACTGAGTTGCTTTTTGATCACCTAGTTTAATTTTAGACCCTGGATACACTCAGCTAAGTTTATGTTGTAATAACAGTCATGTGCTAACCAGAGTATATCAATCAGTAGTTGTAGGTAACATGGAACTATAATAATTTTACTGTAATTGCTGTGTGATTATTATGTAATTCATGTCTGATTACAAAATAAAACATATTTACTTTGCCATTAACATTTTACCTATCTCTAGCAGATTTTAGCTGTTAGGTAGTGGCTAAAGTAAAACTGATTTTTTCCAGGAAATATTCCTGATTCCCAAGCACTCATTTGAAGGGAAGAGTCGTTTTGTTCCATGATCCAGCGAAGCAGTTAGCGCATCTTCTGTGATCCAGGAGACACATTACATGGTCAGGACAGACTACCAAGAACATGCATACCACTGCTCTCAGTGTGGTCAGGATTCACTCTAGGCAGGAAAGATCCTTAGTCAGATAAAACTCCTCTTTGGTGTTAAAAAAAAAAAAAAGGCTGCAGAAATACAAGAGTTCTCTTTGGAGGCTTTTGTAAGTGATGGCATGGAAGAAAATTACAGAGGAAATGTGATGTTTTCTCTGGTAAGTGTCCAATACTTTTTATTTTATTTGACTATTGGGTTGGCATCTCCCCAGTGCTGGCTGAGACAACTGCAAGGCTGAGGGCTGCTCTGATGCCATGTCCATCCAGAAGCTCTTGTATTGAGGATAAGTGCATTAAACCAAACCAACAGAGCACATTTGTTGCAACATGCACCACAGAGGACTACTGGTGCTTCAGCAGTGGATTGCCTGCCTTTACATTATGAGAACATCCATTTATAGTGACCCAAAATTGTAAGTTCTTCTGTAATTAAATAAGTAAAAATTATTTTAGAAAATTGACATTTGGGTCAGCTTCTCCTCTTCCCCATCTCACATCACTATCACAATTTATTCCCTTTCACTTTTCCCATTCTTAACATCGTATCTTGCTTGTCATACAGTTTATATAAAAATCAGTACATTTCAGGCAGAAGTATCATTGAGAATAATTTCTGTAGACCCTAAACCACAGACTCGTGCTGACATTAGTTACCTCTTTTGAGACTTAACATGTTTTCTTTCCTAGATAAATTCACGCAACAGCAGCTCAAAGTCCTCTTACAGATTAGATTTTGTAAAAAGTTCCTTCCCTTTTTTAAAATTATGTATTTTTTCCATTTACCTCTGTCTTGGCTCCAGGGGTTGTTTTGGAGTAAAATACAAGACCTTCTATTTCCTTTGGATGCAGTGTTTCAACAAGGATTTGAAGGATCTAAACCACTCACTAACTGAGCACATGACATGGTAGGGAAAGGGACTTCCTTTCAGCCTCTTCGACCAGTTGTGAGCCCATGCAAGGAGTCACATGAAAGAAATTATCCGACTGAGCAGCAGCAGCCAGGCAGAGCTCCAGCCAGAGACAACCCCACAGATGTGGGGGGAACAGCAGGCACTGATTTTGTGACAGTAGAAAGTACTAATTCCATTGCATAGCTTCCAGTGGGAAATAGCCCCTGACTTATCCTTTTATAAGGTCACAGGCATGATAGAAAAATTCTTGGAAGGGGAATTCAGTTGGAGTTACAACACTGCATCTCAGGTTTGTAATTTAGGGAAGTGTCATAATTCCCATGAGAGCCCATGGAGGTCTCATCAGCAATGCCACTAGAGACTGGGGCTTATCTCAGCTGGCCAGCCAAGATGCATCCACCTAATGTGAGCAGAGGCATTCCCTACAGAAAGAAGATGCCTACTGTCTGTGATATGAGACTAATCTCATAGTTAAAATCACAGAGTTGTAGAAAGGTTTGAGTTGGAAGAGCCCTTAAAGATCACCTAGTCTCAATCCCCTGTCAATCATGTTAGCACAATTTGCCCTTAGTGAAGCCATGTTGGCTGTCACCAATAACTTCTGTATTTTCCATTTGTCTTAGCACAGTTTTCAGGGGGATCTGAACTATGATCTTACTGGGCATAGAGACTGACTGTTATGTAGTTCCTCAGGTCTTCCTTTTTTCTCTTTGTAAAAATGGGGATTGTGTTTCCCCTTTTCCTGTCAGTGGGAACTTCACCAGACTGCCAAGAGTCCTGAAATATGATGATTAGTGGCTTAGCCAATTCATCTGCCAGTTCCCTTAGGACACACAAAAGTATCTCATCAGGTCCCATGGACTTGTGCACCTTCAGGTTCCTTAAATGGTCTCAAATCCAATTTTCCCCTACAGTGGGTGGTTCTTCACTCTCCCAGTGGCTTTGCCTTCTATGACTTGGCGGTGTGGCTGGAACACTTACCTGTGAAATATGAGGCAAAAGTCATTGAGTATCTCAGCCTTCTCTGTATCCTTGGTTACCAGGTCTCCCATTTCCACCCAGAGAGACACCATCTTTTCCCTGGTCGCTCTTTAATACTAAGGTACCTATAGAAGCTTTTCTTGTTGGCCTTGATGTCCCTAGCCATATTTGATTCTACAAGAGCTTTTAGCTTTTCAAACCAAATCATTGTCCACACAGACAATGTCTCTGTATTATGCCCAGGTCCCCTGTCCTTGCTTCCACCTCTGTAGAGTTCCTTTCTGTGCTTGAGTATGCCCAGGATCTCCTTGTCCTCCCATGCAGACCTCCTTACATTTTTGCCTGATTTCCTCTTTGCTATGGTGCATGAGCTTGGAGGAGGTGATCCTTGAATACCCAAAACCTAAAATCTGGTTTTCCTATTTGAGGAGCTGGGCACAATCTTAATGCTTTCATCCTCCCAGTTTGTCCACAGAAATCTCTACACAAACATCATGAAAGGGCACTTCAGTAAATTCCTAAATCCAGTTCAAAACTGACACTGAAAGCACTAACTAAAAAGCTGTTCCATAACAGCAACTATCTTTTATCCAAATTATTCAGCAGTACGCATTACTTATAGAAAAGCTCCTGATTTATTTCTAATGTTTATACAAAATGTCAGAACAAATTACTTACATCCAATACAAACTCTGCTTTACAATTCCATCCATTTTGTCGGGGTTTTAATACTGGTCCTAATTTGCATCTTTATGTTAAAACATGAAAATAGAGCTGCTTTTCTTGAACATCCTCCTTTTTCATAAACTTGAATAGAAACATCTCATGTAAAAGGAATGCTAAATCAGAAAGTGGTGGCTACAGTAGTAGCAAGCTAAAAAATGGCATGCCAAAGGGGACAGTGTCCTCCAGTGCTTTACCAGAAATATCCATTTTAAATCAGGAAATACTGTGCACAAAACATTATGAACTTCACTTTAGATCCCTCAGGTACAGTTTTCTGTGGGTCCCACACTAATTTCAAGAAATACATTACAGTCCCAGAGTGAGTTGAAAAGGATCCCTTCATTACCTACGAATCTGTAGACAAAATGCTAGAAATCAATTTAAAGAAAAGGGCATCTGCTTACAGCAATTAGCTTTTAAGAGCAAAACCCTGGGTGTCTCTGTTTCGGTTAACATGACAAATCAAGGGAAACTTTGTTCATGTGTATAAATTATTCTAACAGTGGTATCTTAAAGATCGAACACAGCATACATCAACATATCTCTTCAGAATAAATGCTTCTAGATTTAAGCTTTAAAACATTTATGGGTATACACAGAACAAGTTTTCTGCTTCTACAGATGATATTCACCATCATTTCCTTTTGATCCATCCTCAATATTTGCCCCCTCAGCCGTATGTACAAATGGCAGTGTTTTTCCCCAGAACAGTTAGAAAGATTGCAATGACATTGAACATGACCTGGTTTCAGTAATATTGAATAGATTAAAGTAACAAAACAAAAGCCCAAAACAACAGAAAAACAGATCACACTGTAATTAGTGTTGTAAACCAAAGGTGTTTCTTTTAGTCCCAGCACAACATCATACTAGTCACTTCTGTCTCCTTTTGTTAAAGAAGTTACATTCCTTAGCTAAAAATTTGCATTTTATTCCTGATTACATTATGCATTCTCACTGAGAAAGTGCAGAGGACACAAGTATTTAAGTATGCGAATCAGACAAGACTGCAACACTGCCAATTTTTCAGTCTATTTTTTCACCAGATCATCAGAGGTTCACATATTCCTTCCTAACCATTAATAGGAGTTATTTGCCACGTGCATCTCATCCACTCATTGTAGAAAACTGTAAGGCACTTGGTTCGTTGGTTGGTTGGTTGGTTGTATTTACAGTGTAAGAACATGTTTCTGTGCCAGTGATTTCCATGGATGCATTGTGACTGATGTGAGCAGGAGCTCCTGTGATGGAGGATATGTCCTCTTCTTCTTTAGACAGGATGGCAAATCCATTTTGGATATTGCCAGATGGGAAATGATATGCTAATTAACCAAGTGTCTGATACTGTTTCTAATAAATATATTAGTACTCTTCCTGTATATTGCCATGAAGATGCTTTAATTGTGGGTTTGAGGTAATAAAAACATAGAAGTCAGTAATATGTGTAGAGCAATACAGACCCACAATTGAGACCTACATCATGCAATAGCAAACAGGAGATATTTCTGTGCCAGTTAGTCAGCTAAAAACGCAGAATCACATAGATGGAAACACAGCTGAACACGTAGGAATAGCAAGTGACCTTTTAGGTGACACAAAGCCTGAAAATTGTCTGATGCAAAGACAAATAAAGGCAAAACTTCAGTGTAAAAATATTCATTATATCAAGTCTGCACAGTAACATCAAAGTCTGGCTCAGGAACAGAGCTCTCACTGTTGCCTTTAGTGGCTTTGAAATAAATCACTCTAGAAATGCCCCAGTGTTTAGAGATCCAGTTCATTTTCAAGCAGCAGCAAACAGGTGGCCTGACACAGTGGGGTGAGCTCATGGAGATTTCTATTCTCATATTTACAAGAGATTATTCAAAATACAGAAGAGGAAATTTTTGGATATCAAGTGTCCTTGTCTGTCTATCCTGAATTGTCTTTATTTGCACAATTTATTGTGTTAAAATTTATACCCTTGTGTGAAAATCTGAAAGATAGCATATTGATGTGTTTTTCACAAGCTGTACTTTTTTACCAGGGAAACTGGAAAATTTTAATCCAAGTGTGTAATAAACTTACGTTTCTTTTACAGCTCATATTCCTCTTAAATAACCATAAAACCTTTTACAGAGGCCATGTTCCAATAAAATTGCAGATTTATGCTTTGATTTAAAAACAAGCAAACAAGAATTTATGCAGCCAGTTGTTTGCCACAAGTCAGACAGGGAATAGCTGAACGAGGTGCCTTGCACCAAACTGGGACCCTCTACCCAAGCTTGTTTCTTGCTCTACACATCAGCCTTATACAGCTCTAGGTTTTGTCAACCCTAAATTATTTACTTGCCCCTTCTGATTCAACAATATTTTTGATCTTTTTTTCTGTTTTCAGTTTTTTCCCCTTTATTCCCCTTTCCATTGAATGAGGAAAATATTATGTTACTGTTTTAGCTCTCCTTTTGCTGTACTATCTAAAGCAATAGTGATGATGTATAGAGTAATTTGGGAGGAAAAAACCCTTCAAAATATATCTCAAGAAAGCACAATGAAATAACACACCAAGGGAGGAGGATGAATCCTCAGCCAGACATCCTCTAGTTCTCTCAAAAGACATCACAGGCTTAACCCACAAACAGGAGTGCTGCAAGGAACACTCTGTAAGGCAGGGCATGGCCTTGTTACTACAAAATAATGTGGCTGTTTGGTGGGATCACTATTTTGTGAGTGTGCATGGGCACTAGCACAAATCCTGGTGTCTGTGCTCTCTTAGGCATAGAGTCTTGGCACAGAGCAGCCAGCTTGGTGCCTGGGGAAGTGCTCATACAAGGCTCTTCCAGGTACCATGGGGTTTGCAATGCTATTTTGTCCTGTGGTGTTTAAGCAAGCAGCCTCAGCATAGCCAGGAAGGAGGGGTCTGGGAACAGCTTTTGAAGAGATGTAATTTCCATTGGCGTGTTCTTTTGGCTTCTGTTTAAACAAATAAGCTTAACAAATATGTCATCATAATGCTTAAATGACTAATGAAATTAAACCTAGGGTAGTTCGTAATAGTAATCTAATCAGAAGCACATGTTTGGAAGTCAAATAGTTCTACTACCATTTTATCTATTGTCAGCATTTAATAAAAATGAGCTCCCAAATAAGGCACAAGTGAAGGTTAATTTAACCCCAAGGGAAACATATTAAAAAAACTACATGTAATGTATCTTCATGAATAAAGGGGAAAAATTGAAAACAGAAAAAAAAGATCAAAAATATTGTTGAATCAGAAGGGGCAAGTAAATAATTTAGGGTTGACAAAACCTAGAGCTGTATAAGGCTGATGTGTAGAGCAAGAAACAAGCTTGGGTAGAGGGTCCCAGTTTGGTGCAAGGCACCTCGTTCAGCTATTCCCTGTCTGACTTGTGACAAACAACTGGCTGCACCTCCCCAGGAACTCCCAGGCCCCAACAGACAGCAGGTGTTCAAACATGAGCCACAAAAATTCTGCTAAAGAATATTGTCCAGAGAGACGCTGAAATGTGGAGTTCAGAAGGATTTCCAGTGGATCAGAGAAAGGATGATTACATTTCACCTCTAGCAAGAGCCAAGTTGCTGTGCCTGTGATCCCCTCCAGGGGTACCCCTTCCCTCCTCCTCTGAGGCTTCTGGCAAGTACTACAGGGTGGGGTTTAATCATATAATTTGAGTCATTAAAAAAAAAAAAAAGAGGTTTTGATCATCTGTTTCTCTAGCTAGTGATTGGAATTGGTGGCTTTAGGAGAAAACCCTCTCCTGATAACCCTGTTATACAACGTGACAAGGTACCTACTGGAGTTTCCTTCTTGATCTCTCACTTCTCAGATCATTGAGGGAGTCTAGGTGAACAGCTTGTGCAAGAGGCCTTATTTTGAGATGAAAAAGTTTCATGAAACGAACTCTGCTTTCAGCTTTTCCTTTTATTTCTGGAAACTACCACTGTGTCAGATTAAGACTGGCGGTTTCCCCTCCTGGAAATGCACAGTGAAGGACTGCCTTTGCTGAATCACACTTGATTTGATGTTTCTTGTGTTTCTGTGTTTGAAATAATTTCCTACATGTAATTATACACTTAAACAGTATTTATGTGCATAAAACAGCTACACAGTTTTCCTGTTTTCCAAAAGAGATTGGCTTGCTCTAGGCACATTTTGCCTTACACTTACTGTGTTTTTGGACTAGATATTGCTACTTAGGATACAAGTAAGGGTAAGAGACTGTTAATTGTGCTTTTAAATTAATTGTAAAAAGTGGTCCCATGTGAGGTCACACATTATGCAGACAAAAAATGTGTACACACTGTACAGAAGTGTAATTATATTGAACCCACACATGTGTAATTAAAAAAATTGGAAATTGACACTGTTTTATAATAATGTGCCAAATATTAAATGATGCTTTTTGAATTCAGATTCACAGTAAATCTTATGAATTCTAAATAATCTGTCTACTGCCATGACACTAGTGTCTCATTCATCTGCTTCCTGACAAAAATCTGCCTCTGTCAGATTTTGGGTGATTGTAACATTTAAACAGACGTTCAATGATAGCCAAATCCAGCAACACTCATACTGCTAAAACCCGACTGCAAATTGGAAGCGGTTAGAGATGGTGAGAGAATGGTCTCCTGCCTTTGTTAAATCCTCCATTTCAGGGTTTAACAGCACATTTCTGGAGACTGCATATGACTCACTCAATTTTTTTGTAGTGTATGTGTGTTTCCCACTTAGTAACTCAGTGTGATAGAATATACAATCCCATGACCTCCAACGAAATTGCAAGGATGGAGCTTAGGCTATAATAAAGGAGAATAGAGCTTAGGCTATAATAGTGGTTGTGTAAAAGCCTTTGTGAATTAGGCTGAAAAGAGCCTCTGAGTGATACAAACTTAACAGCTTTTAGGATTTTACTCACTAAGAAGCCTTGTTTCCCATGCAGCCTAGTGGAGGCTCACGGCACTTCCAGGCTGGGCTGCCACCTGCAGTGCCTTGAAGATAGGTGGCAGGTCTTAAAATGCTGCCAGATTGTTTAAGAGGTAAAATGTCATGGATCCTTAATTTTTCTGCACATGGTCATCTGAATTATGGCACTCAAAGCAGTGTCCAGCAGGAGGGAGACCCTTGCAGATGCCAGAAACAGCCTTTTCCTTCTGTAGTGGCATGGTGATGGAACATTTACACCAGGATTTGCTCAGTTGGCACAAGCCTCATACTAGGTAAAATATCCTGAACCCAACAGGCTCCAGCACGTACATGGCAAGGAGTGTGACATCTTTAAGGACCCAGAAATAGGACTGGCCCCATGTGCTCTGGAGGAAAATTAAGTGCAGGTGCTGGGACTCAGCCCACACACCTTCGTCAGAGCTGGCAAGTTTAAATGTGCTTCCAGTGCCCAAAGTCAGGAAAGATGGTTTCATCCCAGGTCTGTGGGAATGGGTGTGTGCCTACTCCTCCACAGCTAATAAACACCAAGACGTTGCTTGCAGGAGGAGGCTGTTTCTTCAGAGAGATTTGAAGCCAACCCTGTGCAGCTGGGAGAGGGTAACAGATGCTTCTTCCTGTGAATTGAAAGGAAATGTCTCCTTTTTATGCCAGGCCAGGGATAAATAGTGCTCTGTACTAGAATGGCACTGCTGAGGGTGTCATCCTGGTGGACTGGAGGCAAAACCTGCTTTTCCAGAATTGGCTCTAAGTCCTGTTCTGTTAGGTTTGGTCCCTTCCTCCTCCCAACAATTTTATCCAACAATTAATGGAAAAGTGCAATGAAACTGCTCCTGGATGCAACCTATAGCTCAGAGTCCCCACTTTGCTGGGGTAAGAGAGTGGCTGTTGCTTGCAATCTTGTTCTTAGACCATTAATTTTTCCTTTTACAATTGCACAATTTCAACTGGCAGAGGTAAAGGAACCTATAAACCTGTCTTCCGCTGTCTCCAACATTTTTTCCCCAGTCATACTGTCTATTCCATAATGAGTAGCACTGTCTCTTAAAAACTTCAGATGTCTGGAGTAAGCATCAAACCCCCATTTTCCAGTCCTTGACCAAAGATCTTCAGGCTACCATGTAAAAGATGATTTGCAGAGGGTGCTATCTTTTTGGAGGAAGAAAAGTCACAATTACTACTATGCTTTGTGGTGTCAGTTCTTACACTGCCAGTCAGCATTGACATTATAAATTGCTCCATTTATTGAGAATGAAGAATATTTTACACGAGTCTAATAAAAAGGGCGATGTATCCTATTCAGGCTGAAATACAGATTTTTCTACAGTGGATCAAGCTGCCAAATTTGACACAGCAGACACTTCAAAAATACATAAAATTCTACAAAACAGAGTTATAGGACAGCTTTTTCCAGACCCCTAGTGCCTTAATCTGGAAGTATGAGGTTTCAGGCTTCCCTTCACCCATACCAATCTTTTAAGGAGCTTACTGTTCTAAATTTATTTATTCTGCTTCTTGGTATAAATACCTGCTCTCTGTAACCTGAATGTTCCTATGGCACTGCATTTCACAGATCATTATGCAAAAAGACATTTCCTTTGTGCTCAGACTCTTTCACTCAGTTTAAAATGTCTACAATAAATCATAAAATGTCCCAAGTCGAAAGGGACCCACATGATCATCAAAGTCTAACTCCTGGCCCTGCACAGGACAGCTCTAAGAATCACACTGTGTACCTGAGAGCATTTCATCTCGCATAGGATTTGTATATGTTGCCTGGTATTCACGAAATTTCTCAGTGAGGGTGAAAAGCATGGAAAATCCAATAACATATACACTTTGAAAGTCAAAATTGTTTGAAACTGATAGATTTCTTACTACAAATACTATTATGTCAACAGCCATACCTTTTGCCAGCCTTAATTTGTCTCAGTCTATTGATGGTCCCTTGTGGAATGTTCCTGCATGGCTCCTCTATGGTTACAGAAATAGGAAGGATCACGTCCACCTATGGCAGCAACTGATACAGCCTTGCTGAAATCAGTGGCATGACCTGCCATCTGAAGTCATTAACGTAACATTACAGCTATAAAGTCTGGGCCAGCTCTGGCTTGCAGGCAGGTGTACGTGCCAAAGGATTTAATTAATATCAGTAACACTGGACTGATCCAAAAGGCCTCGGCAGAACCACTCTCCTTGCTCACAGCTGAGACACGAGCTTGCCTTGTGCATGCACTTGTGTTTGCTTAGGCAGCTTTGGTATTCAGATGTACTCCAGGCAGAGCAGTCAGAGCTGAAGTTACATAGCCCTCTTATCAGTTTTCTCCCTTTTACTAGGCTAATGTTCTGGACTGATTTTCCCCTCCTAGGGGGAAGGTCTTTGCTTCTGGCTGATGGTCCATGTGCTATCCATTTCCCTTTCTGCTGGGATATTTCACAAAACCACTCAAAACCCTTCATCCCTGCTTCAGCTTTCTTCTGGGAAGAGGATCTGTGTTGAGTCAGTGGAAGCTATGAGTTACAGTCTGGAGCCCATCCAAGGATGGGTGTTAAGAGCTTGCTGCATTTCAAAGCTTTTCTGAAGGAGGCTTCACACACTCCCTTTGTAAAGCAAATGTCCATTTTTTACCTCTCAGCCTGGGATTGCTGAAGTGAGACTGAATAACTTCAGGTAATGTTGGGGGTCAAATTCAGGCAAATATTGCAGTAGACATAAGAATTCCATGACCTTCAGCCATGCAATCTGAAATGGGATAATCCCTTTTGCATTTTATCACAGGGGAGCTCTAAAGATAACTGTGCTGATATTTGTAAAGAGGTCCAATTTCCCAGCAATTCATGCTTCAGAGGAACACATGAGGAAAAACTGATTACCTCCATTTCATGCAGTTCGGCGCTTAGTCAGAGTGACACAGGACCCCTGCATGGAAGAGCTGAAAAAAGAGGACTGCTGAACAGCTGCCCATCACAGAGCATCCTGTGCAGCAACTGAAGCAGGAGTTGAATGTGGAAAACACCGTATGTGATCACGTAATTAACAAATGTATCATGATGCCTCAGCATAAGGGAGCTAAATTAAGCTATGGATGCATAATCTAGCTTGCATGTAAGATCTTCATAAAGACTGTATCCCTTTTATTGTTATCAGTGGGTGCTCCAGGCAATAAACAACCCTGTAGTTAGATTTCCTTGCTTGGGCACACAGCTGCTAAATTCAGCATTTATTAGTGGCGTCTGAGAGGTAGGCTGGTGTTTTTGATGAAAGACTGTACAAGGAATAGTTACAGTATTGCAACTGTCTCTAAGTAAAAATGGCTAGGAAAAATTTAGCACTTAAAAATTGCTGTGCTTGGGGAGGAATCCACAGCATTCTACATGGCACCTGAATAATCAGAATATAGAATAGTTTTGAACAGAATAACTCTATGGGCTGAATGACGGCTGCTTCCACATGTTTACCTACTATGATGCTCAGCAGAGATGGTCGTTATTGCTTGTTTGGTAATGGCATTATGAAGCTGAATTAATGGTGTGTAGGATATATCTTAATGCTCAATAAAGGTGCTTCAATATTTCAGGCTCAGAGAGACTACTGAGTGTGAAAGATATATGTGAAAAGGGAAAGACTGATGCACCCATTTTTCATTCTCATTATGGATGGACCTGATAACAGTCACCCTGCTTCACAGTCTGCCTGGGAAGAAATGATTTACATTTCTGCTTTGCAGCATGTGCCTTCCCTGGGTGAATGCCATAAAGGGTATCGTCCGGATCACTGCTCCTTGAAGACCAGATTCCTCACTCTGAGCCATGACAGGTCTATGGTCCACCAAGATAAAGTTATTAATGTGGAAATTTCATGTGACAGTAAGGGGTGTCAGAAGGAGGGCACCCCCCATGCACTGAAGGATGCTGCAATGCCATCACACAACCTGAGCTGATTCATATTTGTATTTCTCACAGAAGCATTAAAATGTACACAGTTACCAAATAAAAACGATACCTGCATCTGTGTCTTTGCAGAGAATACATGTTTACCTGTTGTGGGGTGGCTGTACAAGCAGAAGGGTGGCCTGAGAGCCTGATCTAGATCATATTCTTCCCAGGCAGGTGCTGGGTTCATCACACTTCCCTTGAGCCTTCTCTTGTTAACCACAGACAAAAAGCACTGGCTTAGAGCAGCCACATTTTTCACTACATTCTCAGAGATGAGGCTACAAGGAGCACAGGTGGGTCCCATTTTGCCATCTGTAAGTGTTCAAGAAGGTAATTTGTTGCCTCCCGCTGGTGCTGGGGGGTTCTGTTCGTTGCCATTTTGTGCTTTGTATGCAGAAGGTAATACACAAATGCATGTTTGATACAGATATTTGCCAGAGGCTTACAAAGCTTCCCATATGGCATCTCCACACAGCGCTCACGAGCTTGGATTTTCTCTGCGTGGAACTGAGGCAATAAAATAGTGTCTTTGTCAAACTGGAAGACTCCAGAAACCTAAGTTAATGCCTCAGAAACATTTAAGGGGTTCTCTTTATTTGATTTTTTTAAAGCATCTGAAAGTTTTCTGGACTTTAAAACTTGTGTTCTAATTCTCATTCTAAATGCTCTCTGCTCCAACCCTTTAGCTTCTTTTTTTCCTCAGAAACCAAGAAACAGCTTTAAAAGGTTGAAGTTGAACAGTTGTGCTTTAAAACGTACTTTTGAAATTACATTCCCATTTAGAGTTGGAGTTGTTACTGTATGCTGAAAGTAATACTTTCTTTCCCTTTGTGTCTTAACCTTGAACACACTAATGCAGACTTTTCACCTAAATGTCGACAAGGAATGTTTCTACCCACTTTCTTTTTAATAATTCCCTCTCTTAAGAGAGCAGTGTGCAGGGGGGGTGGACAGTTCCTAAGGACAGAATTTATCACCTGCCACCCTGCCCCATCTCCTCCATTGTCCTAATAACAAAAATCACTTGCTGATTTCAAGACCCATACTAAATTTGAGCTAAGTCATGTTTAATTATGACTGAGAGGGATAATTTTCAGTCAAGCTTAATGTCATGTTACACAGTGGTACATAAGGTCCCTTTTTTCAGTGAGGGAGATATAAGTACTCATGCTTTTAATAGCTCATTAATTAATTTATTTGCTCTGACTAGCAGAATATATGCATGGTGCTTCTCAAGGATGCAACATATGGAGATGGAACATAGTAGGTCACACTGAGTTGGGTGACTTGCCTCAACTCAAGTCTGGTACCTGTGTGTGGCCTGAAGGTTAACTGGTACTTTGGTTAACTGGTACTTCAATTCACCTTCAGCACCCACAAAAAAAAAAGGCAACTTTAAATATAGTAGAAGAGAAAGCAAACATCATTTAAGAGAAGTGTGCTTAATGCTGTTTCTTGTTTTGCCTGTAGTCCTGAAAATGGGACAAAAACATTTAGGACAAAACATTATATCCCAAATGAAAGTTGGAAAACCAAACTAGATTTAATTCAAACCTAATTGTACTCAGGAAAAAACAGCAAAACAAACACCTAATATTATCATTAAGGGTCACTCAATGAATCCACAAAATATCCTAGCCATCTCCCCACTGCTGGCCAGTCTGTGCCTTAGTAACTACCAGATCTCAGTGACCCAAAAATTAAAGAGTATTTTACCCCTCATATACCAACTTTGTGAAGTGGAAGAAGCATTTGTCCCATTGGCAGAAGGAGTATCAAGACAGTGGGTTGTTTAAGAGCCACGAAGGC
This sequence comes from Ploceus nigricollis, assembly GCA_013399945.1. NCBI lineage: Eukaryota > Metazoa > Chordata > Aves > Passeriformes > Ploceidae > Ploceus > Ploceus nigricollis. The sequence goes on from VXBC01001505.1 coordinate 911,118, forward strand.
AGCTTTAATTTTGAATGAGGACAAGAAACTCTGTTAAAATAAGGGAATTGAGCCCAGCTATTGCCCTTCTTCCTCCTGTGCAGGTTGTAGCTGGGACCAGCCCCAAGCATGCTGCAGAGCCTGCTAGTAGGTTTCAGGAAGCCACTCACTATAGGGTTGAATCCCGTGTCCCCATGCCCGAGGTGCCACGGCGTGGCAATGCCTTCCCCAATGCTGGTCGTGACAGCCCCACTGCTGCCCCTTTGGGCCCCATGGCTTGTGAAATGCCAGCCAGGAGGAAATTGTGTACCCAAGGCCACAAGATAGCTCTGCATCTGACCTGGCAGCCGTACCTACATCTTGCAATGCCCAGCAAAGCATTCCCCAGTTTCATATGGCTCCAGTTTGAGAAAGGAACTCCATATGGTTAAATGGACATACAAAATGGTAGAGATTTATGGATTCAGGGTCTTATTCAGGCTGTTATGGTGATTTAGAGTTGGGTCAGAACCAAAACCTTTGATTGCATACACAGATTTGGGTGGCATTTGAAATCTGGATCCACTTCTAAAATCTGCATCTGACTCATCTCTAGCTACAGACATGGTGTTTTATGGTTTTATTTCTATTCTAGGGGAACATTTTCATGCATGCCTTGTAGCAGACAGAGGAGGTGGGGATCTCTATATGATTTATATTCAAGGTAATGCATACATAACTACATCTCTATTTCTCTAGCACATAGAGAGATGTAAATATAACTTTATTCATTTGCTGCACTAGGAAACAATGCAGCTCCCTTGGCAACACATCAGCCACAGACAGGAGTTAGGTAGAAGAGACATTCAAAGCCAGTCTCCTAATTGACTTTTTGAAGTCATAAGCCATTTGTAGCTATAGCAGTAAAGGCAGTAAATAGATCAGTTTGGGGACAGTAGAGAAAATAGTCTCCAGCACCAATCTTTATTTAAGTGAATGCTGGAACATTTCAAATGTTTTGTGAGGATTTTCAAGAAGAATAATTTCTTCTTTTGCTTTTGTAAACCACTCTGCTAGTCAGACTGTTGAACAAAAAAAATTGCAAACTTTTGATATTATAAAAGGTTAAGGCTTCTGGTTTTTAAAACCCAGTAATTTAATCTCTGTGTAAGAGAAGATTGTATTAACCTGGAAGAAAATTCATTTGTTTAGTTGGGAAGAAGTGACCTCATTGAATATAACTCACTTATCTGTGGGTTTAGCTTTTTTTAAACTGATCAAGAGAACAAGGTGTTCAGCTGGCTCCAGAAAAACAAATAAAATATTATTTTCGACAAAAGGTAATGGCTGTTTCTTTCTGTGGAAAATATGAAGTCTAAGAGGTGTAAGGCGGAACAAAATGAACATTAAAGCAAGAACACATTTCCGTATGCTATTTTGAGATCTCTGAGTGAGATTGAATCCATTTCCACATGGAAAAACAGCACACATACACAGAGTGGGGTATTTCTGTTCTCCAACCAACACACCTATCTGCTTGAGGGGAGACAGAAATACCAAACTACGCTTTGAATTCCTGGGGCAAAACACCAATATCAGGAGGTTGTATCAGGAGCTTGACATCCTCTGCAGGCAGCAGTGCCAGTGTGCACTGTGACTGACCTCCCTCTTGGCTGCTCCCTCATCTCTGTGACCCAGGGAGGTCCCTCTGACCAGATTTCTTCCTCCTCTAGCTGCCACTTCACCTCTCTGCTGAAACATCCATGTCCGAGGTCAAATTTAGGGTCCTTTTGGGTTGCATTGACATATTTCCCAGCTGTGCCACAGGATCCTGTCTACCAGCTTCCAGCTCTGAGATACCTGACAAAGCGACGGATTCAAATTTACAGAGATGCTGCGTCATGGATCCTGAGACAACTAAGGCAGAAGAAACTTGTGGGTGAGTCAAACTCTAAGGATCCCAGTTCCCACAGTTAAAATCACTGCTGCAATGGAGGCACATGGTTCTTTACACCATGCGTGGGGAAAGTCAGACATACAGCAGGACAATGATGAGAAGTCACCATGCTGAGAAGGGAGTTGTTATATCTAGCCAGGAGGAAATAACAGGAAAAAAATAGGACTGCAAAGCTGACTAACTTCTAAAACTGCAATAACAGCAATTCCTAGCTGTACACCTCTTCCTGGAGCTAAATTTCTCAGCCAGGTCAGTCACAGCATAGTCACAGCTGTCCAATTGAATAATTATCTTATGCATTCAAGATACCTTGGCATACCCAAGAAAAAGGTGACAAAGGAAAAATAAATTTAAAAAACAAGACTAAAAACCCAGGAGTCTAGATTACTGTAGAGCATTGGATGTAACATCAGGGGTCATCCAGGCAATGGGTTTTAAAAGGGCTCCAGGGGGCTTTTCCCTACTGTGTTAAGCTGTTTTGATATTCTTTTACAAGTGCACCTTACTTCAGTTAGATCTAATTATTTAGTGGCCAGCACTGACTCAAGGAAAGATCAGAACAAACTACAGTAATTTGCACTCTGTTCTTCTTGCTTCCTGCTCATGCACAATGTGTAAAGCAGCACTGCTAGCTGCGCTGGTGGGAGCCTCTTGTCAAAACCAGCATTACTGAACACACAAGCTTCAGTTACTCTGTCCACACAGAGGACCAAATTCCCTGAGCTCCACATGATGATGGAAATGTCACCAAGGTAAGGCTTGAATCACAGAGCAAAATCTATCCTCCCTGTATTCAGCAATGCCCAGAAGCTCTTGCCATGCAAACTGCTGGATTTACAAGGGTGGGTGTATCCTTACAGGCTGCAAGAACGCTGTTAATAGTACAGCTAAGCAAAGGTGAGAGCTACTTGTTGCTAAGAGGCATGAACCCACTTTCCCCTTCTTCCTTTCACTTTAAGCTTGGCAGTAGCTCTCGATTCAGCAGTCTCTGGGCAGACAGGAGAGCGCCAGCAGCAGGAAAGTGATGTGAGTGTAGGAAGAGCCACAGGAGCACCCCTTTCAGAGACAATTAGCTATTAAATCTAGTCACCCGCAGCATCCAATTGCACTGCCAGAAATGGCCTCAGACCTTTTCCAGTGCAGCTTTTCCTTTAACCAAAAGCCCTGGTGAAGTGTCTCATTTTCTTTCTATCCCAGTAGCTGGATGGAGGGTCCTGACTGCTGCTGCTACAGGCAGAATAAACAGCAGGTTTCAAGTGTGATGTAGCTGAAGAGCACTTGTTTGTGCAAGAGGATTTGGGTGATGTTATTTATCACGGACATTTCTCACTCCATGTTTACACATCTTTTTAGCTTTCTCAGCTTACTTGTGAAGACATTCCAGAACAATCAGCAGAGGATGTAAAGGTGATAGCTTATCGCCCAGGCACCAAGCAGACACATGCATCCTGATATATATCAGGATAGAGGAAGGAAGTGATTTAGTCCCCTGGAGTGTGAATGCTGGTGCTCTACAGCTCGCAGAAGCCAGCACATATGAAAGATTTCCAAAGGCTGGTGAGTAATTCAGTGCTGACTTTTTCAGCTGTGTAGAAAACTACAAACACAGCAGCTCTGCCATATTTGTGAAACGTGAAATGAAAAGATATTGATGGCTGGTATCTGCAGCTGGGTTTGTTCTGCTATTTAGGTCTTGTTTCAAATGGAAAAAATTTAGAATAATATGTTAATGCTTACACTAACTGTATTCACATATCAAGACTTGGACTATAGGCATACAGAGAAATTCTGCCTCAATTATTGTGCTTCTGAAATCATCCTACAGGAAAGAGATGGCAACGCAGCCTGTTTATTTTCCATAGCTTTAGATACACTGGATTTCATCCTGATTTTATCAATCTAGAAAATAATAAAAAAGTGATATCAAATCAAAAATGTGGCTGTTCAGATTATAGTTTTTAAGAGGATATTAGAAAGGTTGCAGTCTTTCCTTAATGCCTTCCTGGAGTTCTTAAATAAACACACAGATTTCTAGGTGTTTGTAAATCAGTTTAATACCTTTTGCCTCTGTTCACTCTCTTTTCCTCTCTCTAAATTTTACAGTTACATGTACAAATATTCAAAGTGAGACCAAGTTTGAAAATCATCTAGGCCCATAGAAGCCTTGGACCCTTAACAAGGAACTGTAGTCCTTCTCCCAGACCATGTAATATAGCTAACATGTCAAAATAAAAATGCCTTATGCTGTGAAGACAGAGATGTAAGAGAGGGCCAAGAACCTTCATACCCCCAGAAGGAATAGAATCCTCCATGCAGGGGGCTCCCACAGGTTTCAAATGTATTCCTTCAGCTGAAGTGTTTCCTAAAACATATGTGCTTGTATTAAAAACAACTTAAGGTCTTTTTTGAAGGCTGAGATCAGAAATTTATTATACAGCTCACCTTGACTTTAATTGAATTTTTTGTTTACATCATTTCACATGAAAACTTGACTTTAAATTTCTTTTTTTATCTCTCTGGAGATTCCACAAATCTGGGAAGCAAAACATTTTATTACACTACAGACTGAAATTTGCTGTTTCCACAGTAAATGACCATGATGAATTGGTGCCTGTGACACTGGAGCCAGTTCACAGAGACATCATGTCCTCTCGATAAAGGGTCTGCTAATACTGTTTGCAATGCAAAAGCTTGGTCATTAACCATCAGCTTGATAGCTTACATAGCCTTTTAGTCTCACGTAAGGCTAAAAACACAAGAGGAGGTCAATTTTATCCACGAGATTGAACATTAAAACCTCTTCCATCACTCTGGTCACTACAGGTAATCATCAACGCAACCATTCTGAAGTGCAGTGCAGCTATTCATTAAGAAGAACTAAACAAAGCTATAACTTCAAACTGTGGGCAGAATGCCTTGCAGCACAAGAGCTTCCTCAAGCAAAAGAGCTTTTTGCCAGCTCTGGCTTGGACCCATAGTAAAATTCCAGCTACTGCAGTTCCCAGTCAGTGAGCAGTATCAGTTCTGTGCTATGTCAATATGAGTGTTGGACATACCAAAAGTTCTCCCATATTTTTTTTTTTTTAATTGAATAGGGGATTGATTTGGCCAGACACTTGATCTAGGTCTATACTCTTCTATGTAGAATCTGAGCTTCATTTTTAATACAATTAAAATTGCAGCTATTGCTCATTGCTTGAGACAGACTGACACGGTTTAACAACCAACTTCTGTGTAAAACTCACAACTGAAATGTTCAGAATGAAAGGGAGCATGTAAGCCCATGAAGCACACTGCCCTTCTTTAAGGCATGTTTTTTTTTTCTTTGTCTTCTTAAATACGTGGAATCTACCTGTGATTTTCTCTTCTTAGATTAGTATATCCCCTTGCCAGAGTTTTGTGAAGTTATCTGACTCAAGAAAAAATGAAAGAAGTGGGATTTGTGAACACTCAAGACTGCCAAGAAAGCAGCTGAATGCAGCACAAAATCTCTTGGGTTCCAAACATTTAATCTTCTTACAATACTATAGAGTTAGAGGCCAATACTTATTAACTGCTTTCATACTACAGTAACATACACCATACCTGAGAACCAACACATTTTTCTTTTCATGGGGACAGCATCCTAAAAAGTGTCTGCAGGCAGATTTGAATCTCAAACCATTGCAAGGGAAGATCATCACTGACTGCTGCTGCCGCTGCTTCGAAGACTGCTCCTGGAGGAACTGCCTGCTGCCATCTATTGATGCACTGTAGGAAGGCGCTGGACCAGCACGCCCCCGCTCAAGTGTTTCAGTGAATTTTTTCTGTGCTTGGGTGAGATCTACAATCTGAGATCTGGGACTGGGAGAGAAACCCTTACTAGGTGACTCAAGAGCAGCAGAATTATTTAACATAGCTCAAGCCAAGAGTTCACTACAGACAAGCCTTAGCTATGTGGGCTTAGGATGGCCTGCACTCCAGAACCTTAAACACCATGAATATCCTTATTGCATCTTCTTTCCCTTCCACTGCTGGGGAAGCATTAAGATCTTGACTTTTAGGGGGCCCACCTTATGGAGAGGTCACGGGATCAGTCCACTAGTTCTGCAACTAAGAATTGGATGAATTTGTGATTGCCACCTTCAGCCAGGACCCACAGCACTGAGGTCACTTGGCCTGGGTAAAGCTAGGAGCCTCCTAGCCAATGCTGGTAACACACCAAAATGAGAGCAGCATCTCATGGGAGCAGCAAGCTCCCACGACATCAGCTTTGTGTGACACCGCCGCGGCTGCAATCACTGCAGGGGCAAACTGCGTCTGAAGAAAGGGGGTGCTGATAAAGCAGCCCTTCCTAAAGGGCAGCTACCTTTGTCCCAACAGTTCAGAAAATTTTTTTTTCCAAGTAAAGAGAGGAATAAGGGTCTGTTGAGCCTGGTACTGGATCCCTCAGGCCTAAGCAGCTCAGCACCCTAGAAGTGACCTACCCAGAGGCAGTACTCAGAGTGTCAGTCAGCTGTGACACAAGCCAGTCCTCCTGTGCACTCATGGTGTCCACTGAGAGAGCACAGACGGATCACACTCACCAGCTACATGCTGCAAAGTTCAGGGTAGAAAAAGAAAGAAGCAAAAACAGCCTTAGGGATGGGGTTTATTTATGGTTGGCTCCTGGATTGCCAGTAACCTCTGGGATGAGTGTAAATGGTAGGGACTGACTGGCGGTGAGTGACTGCATCTTTGCAAGCACAGAGACACCAAGGAGATTTATTTGAATTTCTTCAATGTTAGGCAGCAAAGGGATGGGAAGTTTTCAGTCTGTGAACAGAGGCTATAAAAATTATTAGAGAGCATTGTAATGAAAGAAGCAAGTTTTAAAAGGGAATCTTTACTCATGATCTGATCCTAGTTAACCCTTATGAGACAAATGACAGGGACAACTTTGAGTTAGTCCCTGTAGATAGCAAGAGGTTATAGAGGAAGGAGAGAGGTGAGCAAAGAGCTCATTCCTGTGATCTCACAGGAATGGATATTTTAGTTACTAATGGCAGCCTGCTGATTCAATGCTTCCATGATTTTTTAAAACAAAAGAGCTCTTCTCCTTCTCTCCTCCCTTATTCAGTTTGAGACTGGATTTATGTGCAGATTTGGACCCTGAAAGTGGAGAAGTACTGACCCCTGAGGTCCCCAGTGGAGATAACAAGACTTGGGTGCGAGTGGAAATTGTGGGCTCACACCTCTTTTGCTTTATAATCTTTTAATAAGTTAATTTTTTCCTAAGAAGCGCTTCCTCTGGCTAATGCCAGAGGATGGTTTCCATGAATGCTTTTGTATAGCCTGCACAGAATAGTGGGGTATCAGCAGAAGACCCCCCACTCTGCCCACAGTTTTCCTGTTATTTTATTAAATAATCACAATGAAATTTTCAACCCTTTGAAACCTGGGCTCTTTCTATTGAGATACATGTCATATATGAGGGGCNGAGGGGCAGATGAAGCAGGTGCAGTGATAACAAAACATTCAAAATTCTTGATTTTTGAACCTAGGTATAGGCTGTGAGAAAGGGGCAATAGAAACTCTTCATCAAATAACAATTAAAAACTTGCACCCTCTTATTTGACAGGGAGGCCTAGACTTTATGTACCCACTGTTTTACTTCATACTTCTCAAATTTCTATTAAATTGCCTTTGGAGTGTGAACGCAAAGAAAATAGATTGGCTATCTGTCTGGAGGGACAAATAAACTTGACAGATTATCTCAGGAGAGTCCTGTACATTCTAAGGGTCTGCAAGTTTAGGCTCAGGAAAATATTTGGTTTATAGACTAATTTCTTGAAGGACGCATTTTGAATTATAGAACCAATCAAGGCTTTTGTCCATTAAGATTAACCACTCTAATATTTCATCCTATAATTTAGCTTTCCCAGCTGCTATCTGGTGCATTGAGTAACCATTAGCATTTCAGTTTGGATCCTTGTGCTCTGCTGATGTATTCCAGGAAAGGTTTAGATTGAATATTAGGATTTTCTTCATGGAAAATGTTCTCAAGCTTTGGAAAAGTCTTCCCAGGAAAGTGGTTGAGTCCCCATTTCTGGAGGTATTTAAAAAATGTGAAGATGTGGCACTTTGAGACATGGTCTAGTGAGACTTGGCAATGCAGTGTTAACAGTTGGACTTGAGGATCTTAAGGGTCTTTTCCAACTTAGATGGTTCTGTGATTCTATGCTCAGTATGCAACCTGCTTCCATGCAGAGTGATATGGAACTGGTGGCTCCTTTGACCAGCATTACATACTATTTGAACAACTGCAAAGAAAATATTGGCAGAGATTCAATCTACAACATGTATTACTTACTAAGACTTCCTAAAACCTGACAGTGATAAATATGGCTTTTTTCTCTCCTTTTTTTTTTTTTTTTTTTTGTGGACATAGGTGGTTTCAATTTGTTCCTTGAACTGTGGAAAAGCCTACCATGAATAATTTGGTAACAATTTTATTTCAAAGTCAAAAGAATGATCATGTAACTCCTAAGTTGCATGCATGCATTTAAAACAGTGCAAGTATGAAAAAAAGTGAGAATTTAAATTTCTATTCAATGTTTCTTTTTTACTTGCTTCTGGAATTTTATCAATTTCAGTTTCATAATACAATACCTTTCTAGACACTCAGTGAGAAATCTGAATGCTTATGCACCACTAAGGCTTGTAAATCAAGTTTTAGGACTCACAGCAGAAGCAACTGTGTGTTCTTCAGCTTATATTTTGTCTTAATGGTGATCCTTTCTCTCTTTTCTTGGCAAGTGTTTTCTCTCACAACTTTTGGCCACCACAATAAAAGCAAGATATTAGAAAGCATCCAAAGGAGGTCTACAAAAATGGTGAAGGATTTAGAAGGGAACCTATTCAAAGAATACCTGAGGTCACTTGGTTTGTTCAGTCTGGAGGAGCCTTCTTAGGAGTCTACAACTTCCTCATCAGGGGAAGCAGAGGGGCAGACACTGATCTCTCCTCTGTGGTGACCAGTGACAGGACCCAAGGGAATGGCCTGAAGTTGTGTCAGGGCAGGTTTAGGCTGGATATTAGAGAAGGGTTCTTCACCCAGAATGTGGTTGGGCACTGGAACAGGCCCAGGGAAGTGGTCACAGCACCAAACCTGACAGAGTTCAAGAAGAATTTCGACAACACTCTCAAGCACATGGTGTGATTCCTGGGAATGGTCCTGTGCAGGGCCAGGAATTGGAATTTGATGATCCTTGTGGGTCCCTTCCAACTCAGAATATCCTATGATTCAATGATTCTAGGATTCCAGGATTCTGTGATTCAGAGGCAGCAACATTTCTTTTTCTGCATATCTGCAACAGAGACAGAGGTGTGGAATAGTTAATAGCACATGATAAGGCTATTCCAAACCCCTGGTAATCTGACGATGTTCCATAGTCTGTTCCTTTGTAAGGTCAGGGCATACAGCAAGGACACTTACTCATAAATCAGCCTTTACCAGAGGACTAGAGCTCTGAATTGCTCTCTACAGTTTCCTGCAAGGATACTCTGTGTGCATCTATATTACAGAATATGAGTCTGATGCACAAGGTCAAAAGGGAAAAAGAAGCTTATGCCAGCAGATTTTATAAACATACCTTATAAATGAAATTTTAGTGTAAACAGAATAAGAGAGTGATTTAATTCCCAAAGATCCAGCCCAGAGACCTCCTTAATGTGCTAAAGAGATTTGAGCATGGTTATGTCATGCTCAAAACCAGAAAAATTAAACAAGCTGTGGGTAAAGTATTGACTGGAAGAAGAAAATCGGGATAGAAACTCTTAACATTTCACCAATCATAATGACTTAGCACTTTCCACTAACAACTTGGGCAAAACAGACTGAACTTGGACAAACAAATTTAATTTATTCCCAAACAAAAAGTCAGAGTAGGCTGATGAGAAATAAAACCAAATAATAAAATACCTTCCCTCACCTCTTCCTCCTCCTGGGCTCCACTTGTGATTTTATCTACCTCCTCCCATCCAGGAGTGCAGGGGGATGACAGTGGGGCTTGTGGCCAGTTCATCACACTGTCTCTCCTGCTCCCTCCTCCTCAAGGGGAGGACTCCTCACACTCTTCCTCTGCTCCAGTGTGGGGTCCCTCCTACAGGAGACAGTCCTTCACGAACTTCTCTTCCTTCTCATGGGGTACAGCTCTTCACAAACTGCTCCAGCATGGTCCCTTTCACAGGGTGCAGTCCTTCAGGAGCACACTGCTCCAGAGTGGGTCCTCCCTGGGGTCACCAGTCCTGCCAGCAAACCTGCTCAGTGCGGGCTCCTCTCTCCATGGGGCCACAGCTCCTGCCAGGACCCTGCTCCAGCTCCCACAGAGTCACAGCCCCCTTCAGGCCTCCATCTGCTCCAGTGTGGGGTCCTCCACAGGCTGCAGTTGGATCTCTGTTCCTCCATGGACTGGAGGGTCACATCCTGCCTTACCAGGGGCTGCACCACGGGCTGCAGGGAAATCTCTGCTCCAGTGCCTGGAGCACCTCCTCCTGCCCTTTCTGCCCTGACCTTGGTGTCTGCAGAGTTGTTCCTTTCATAGGTTCTTACTCCTCTTTCACAGCTGCCATGTCACAGCATTAAATCTGTTATCCCAGAGGTGCTACCACTGTCATTGCTGGGCTCAGCCTTGGCCAGCAGTGGATCCATCTTGGAGCCAGTTGGAGCTGGCTCTGTGGGACATGGGGGAAACTTCTGTCAGCTTCTCACAGCAGTCATCCCTGCTCCTGCTACCAAAACCTTGCCACACAAACCCAATACAAGCATACAGAAAAGGGCTTTAAAAACAGTGTTCAAAAGGATGAGTTAAACTTGTGAATAACCAGGAAAAGTAGAAGAGCATTATGGTGTTTATCTCTCTCTACCTGAAGTTGAGACTATGAGTAAATTTCATATAATAAATCCAAAGCACAAGTAACCTCTTTTTGTGTATGAATTAAAAGAAAACTGATTTATCTCTCCAAAACTAAACCCACCTTTTCAAAGCATTGGCACACACATTCTGCACAAAGTAAATAGAATTATTATGGCCCTTCTTCCACCTTGCTCATCAACAGTCTCTACCCCTTTCTTTACACTGAATTATCAAAAAAAAAGGCAGAAAAAAAGGCTCAACAAATTAAACCACTACATATATATATTAATTATATAATATAGATCATATATGTATTTAATTATATTTTAAAATTTTAATTTATAATTAGAGACATTATCTCTGCTATCAACAGGAATGTTTGATTCCTTTAAGCAAATGCTTTTATTGTTGTAGCTACATTCTCCTCCCCCTTTCTTTTTAACAACAACCAGAAAGCCCCACAACTACCCTTCATTTTCTTTTGACAAATTCTTATTGTTTTGCTACAGACTTCATGGATAATTTCAGCCCACTTCAGGGATCCCACCCGAAATCCCAGATGACAGTATGGAACTTAAGTTCTTCCTCAAACAGTGGTAGGCAGCATGACTTTGAAAAGCCTTGGGCTCCCTATTCTCCCCTTGCATGTCCGAACTCAAAATTGAAAGAGATGAAATAGATGAAACAATATCTTCCATTCCTGCAATAAAGTGATCTACTGTACAGAAGAATAAATTTCAAGAAGTACTTCAGGGGGAAAAAGATACATAAGAGATATTGTGGCTAAGACAGTGTCTGCTTAGCATCATGGAGCTGTAGCTGTGAGATCAGCAACAAAATATTATTGTTAAACAATGACTTGTTGGCTAAAACCGTGCCACTCATGAACCCCCAGCACCTGACTTTGTCATAATGTCTCCAGCCCTCTGTCCTTGTCTCTGCCAAATATTAGGCTCAAGAAGCACAAGTCCTCTCTTACTCTGGAAGTTGCTGGCTGCTCATTCAGAGACCTCTTGGAACCTTGCCTTTTCCATGGGGCTTGTCAATTGCCATCAGCCAGTAGTGGGAGCAGTATTCTGCTCATAGTTAACTCTGCTGCTAATCACACAGCATGATGTTGACCTTGGTAAAATAATTACTGTTCACAATAAAGCACTTGCAAGCATCCCACAGGACTCCTCACTAAATCAACTTTGCAGACATCTCTTATGTCCTTTTTGTTCATATCTCTGTACACACAAACCCAGTTATTTATCTGCTGAGACCATTCTGTCAAGAGTTGCTCATCTTCCTGTCTGTTTTTGATTCCAAACAAACACAAACTTACCTTCCCTCTCCCTCAAAAAATAGAATGAAAAACAACTGAATGAATAAACCACTATGTCTTAACAAAAGTTATAGATGTTGCATTTTTATTTTCAGAAGATAAAATGCTGTGACTTACTGGTAATTTGCTATTCTGAAGGAATTACTAAGATGGTAATTTTTTTCAATACTTCAGACAGGATGAAAAATAGCTCATTTAAAATATGGCAAATAGACCTTACAGTACAATGAAAAAGATGAAAGAGGAGACTTGAAGAGAATCTTCTTTAGATTTAAAGTAGGATTACTAATATGCCATTGGCTGGCTGAAACTACCCAAATAACTAATAGCAATTAGCATGCAATCTTTCAGTATTATTCATCAATAACAACACAATTTTGTGAGGTCCCTGTGCTCCTTTTGTCTGATACAGAATAGCCTCAGTGTTCAAAAAATGATATAAAATTAAAAGTTTGATGAAATTCCAATAAAAGGCTATAACAATGATTTCAGTAGGAGCTGGATTGGATAACCTTTGTGCAGGAAGTACTTGGGCAGGTGTAGGGCTACTATATTACTTGTTACAACTATTGCCTGGGAGAGTAATTGGTGCTGAGCACAATTAATAGCTAACAGAGATGACCTATATGTAAAGAAGTATTGAAAAGTGCAATAGAAACATAGTTAGATACAAGGTTTGGTGAAGAAAAAAAAGCAGTAGATGAAAGAAAGGCTTTTCATGAGATACAATTTATTGTTTAGTATTCTTCCCATCAGTTTTGGAACAACCTGTTTTATAAAGTTCTCTAAATATCTCCATTTTCTAAGAGAGGATATCCATCAGCATCATTTGAAAATATATTCCAAAATAAAGTTTCTTCTGCATATTTCTCCTCTGTTCACAGACTATCTCCAGAAAGAAAGAATCATTCCTAGATCTTGCTTCTTCCTTCTCCTTGAGCAGAAACTGAAGCCCAGAAATTTCAGCCTGAATATAAGGAGGAACTTCTTTACCGTGTGGGTGACCGTGCAGTAGAACAGATTTCTCAGAGAGGTTGTGGAGCTACTCTTGATGGAAGGTTCAAGAAGTATGACATGGCAATCCTGTGCCATGTGCTCTAGAATGACCTTGTTTGAGCAGGGAGGTTGGACCAGATGACCCACTGTGGAACCTTCTAACCTGACCCATTCTGTGATTCCTGATGGAGGAAGAAGCTGGCAATAAATATTGTCAGAATGACATCATCTGTCCTTTTAAATCCAAATTGTACAGCTCATTAGCTGTTCAAGTGTAGGTATAACTAAAGGTAGAGCAGATGCAAATGCAGTGTAAGAATTTGCTACGGGGAATGCCAAATTGCCTGTAAATATTTACTTTAGAGTCTTGTAGTTCATCACAACTACATTTAGTTATGGTGAGAATGCAACACTGCTCCTCAGAGCAGGCTGGGGTCTTCAGTAATATCCTGGCAGTGACATCATTCACCCCTCCATGGTGACTGTCATCTAACACAGGCAGAACATTCAGCAACTGCAGTGGCTTTACTCAAAAATACTGGGTTTGATGGAAGGTTGAGTTCTGTGTTGCATGGCCTCTACCTCAAGTTGAGGCGAATGCTGAATTAAAATATGTAAACACACATATTGGTCTATATTTGTTAAAATTTTCCTGCCAGCTTGGATCCATAATTTCCTCTGAAACTCCTTTTCCTGCTCTCTGGAAGAAACTTCTTATCTCTGACCCAGACCCTTTGCCTCTGACCATTTCCCTGACCAGCTGCTTTTCTCTCTGGACAAACCTGTGTTGGATATTTTCTGCTCATTTCCAGAGGTAGGGAACTCTCTTCACTGGAAAGTGGAGTGTCTGATGGCACACACCACTGAATACCAGGGCTTCAGTAAGTTCTACAGCTTCTGACATAACTCATATCTCCTACAGAGGCTACCACTGAAAGAGTTATAATGCCATCATATTCTTCTGAAGGCAGCAGAAGTATCTTCTGTTCAATTCACTTCTCTGAATACAGTCATCTAACATCCTAGCCTGTCCCAACCCAGTTCCAGGTGCCTCTCTGTTAAGGCGCAAGGCTTCCAGAGGTCGTACATCACAACTTGTGGGTTTCATCCTGAGCAGGAGTGGGCTCACCCTCTGGAACCTGCTGTCCATCATTCTCTGAGCATCTCTTATCCCTCAGCACACTGTGTGAGATGTAGAGCATGAAGAAAAAGTTCAACACCAGTATCAGTAATAATGTGGTTTTAAAAAATTGCAGCTCAGTACATATTTTCTTCCTAACAGAGCCAGTCTGAATTTTATTAAGTTAGAGATCCATGAATAAGGATTGTACCCAGCAGAAGCACAAGTTACATGAAGGAAGAAGATTTAACCCAAAGAGCCTGAATCCTGTAACAGATGGGCTGGCCATGCTTGCGTTCGTGGAACTGGCTCTCCTCTCCGAGTCTGCATGACATGCACCAGCACAAGGCATCTGCTGGTGAGCACCATGCAGGCTCTGAGAGAGGAGCCAGTTCCACAAACGCAAGCACGTTCTGTGCTCAGTGGGTCACTAATCCTTAATCGTGTTCACAGCTTCGCAGGCTGACGCAGTCCTGATACAAAAATACACCAATCTGCCAGACTGAAATCCTCCCACCTCACTCAAGATTCATGAAAGGACATGGGAATGGAAATGGTTGTATGACATGTAGGCTCTGAAGAGCATTCTTGGGCTGTGTTACACCCAGGTGTTGTGTGTGTGGTGCCAGGTGCAATATTATTGCTCAGGGAATGGAAAATTAAGACAGTTGGGGTTTTATCATTTAGCAAGGGTACAGTCAGACCACAACAGGCATTAAAGTTAACTGCAAACACCTGAGTTACTGTGGTCTAAGAAGCTGACTCATCACCAGAAAGATTTTAACTAACCATCTGCATGCTTCTGACTCATTGCAAGGAATAAATCCTATATATTTAGCATAGTTTAATATGTTTTGCTTTACCATGACACCAAGTCAGGAGTGCATAAACAGGCCAGGTTAAGGCATTTCAGCTTTCCATCTGTTCAGCCATTAATACTTTTAGACATTCAGCACAGCCTACTAGGAAAAGTTTGGAAAACATTTTGGTCCCTAAGCATTTTGTTTCCATTTTGTGCTCTGAAAATCCCTATTTAAATCAAAGATATCCCCTAAACCTCATACTCCTAGCTGGAGATCCAAGGAAAGCTGTTCAAATTTGCAGGGAGAGGTTTGAGCTTCTACAGTGTATCCCATTGAATATTTTGCTGGCAAGATTTTGACTGATGTTTGTAAATCCTCACAAGTTTAATTAGTTTGAGCCAAACCTAGATTTCTTTGGTTCAGTGAGTGTTCTTGAATAAGAAGCAGAATCCTAGTGAACTGTGGAATGATATAGCACAGGTCCCTCTAGAAATAGATTAAATTTCATAACTAGAGTAGGGTTGCATGATATGTTTTTCAAATGGCCAGATGCAGGGGTTGTTTTTGTTAAAGATTTCTGGTAGAAAACACCTCAGCTACATAGAAGCATACTCCAGATTTAGATTTTTGCATTTCACATTACTAAGCTTTCAAAGGTTAGACTTCAGTTTTGTTTCCAGAACAGTTCTTTAACTGCATTCTTCCTAAAAATATGTTCAGCACTAAAATCAAAGCCAAAACACTGAGAAATATTTTATTTCGAGGTAAAAGAATGTTTTCCTCCCAAGATAAATATTCACTCAGGCACAAAAAAGAGAAAGCATTGGCTCCTCAGACAAAATGTGCAGCCTTAGGCTATTGTGCCATTTTGTTCCATTATGTCTGCAGCAAAGCTTAAGCAGACCAGTGATAAAAACACACATTTTATTTTGTTTATGACCAAGACAAAGTATTTGTCTACATAAATGAATAAAAATAGTTGCCTAATGCAGTTGAAGATGTATTTGGTAGTTCTGGATTGCTTGAATATGATTGATTTTCCTGTTTTATCCTTATCTTTCTTAATAAAAAAGTAATGTGGACATATATCAGCATAATTCTCAAGCCTAGCCATTCTCAAGGCTCTAAAGAGTTTTATAATGTTTCCCCTTAAGTCAGGGTATACTTTACCAGATCAGCAATTTGATGTTTTTGTGTATAGCTTCAGGATTCCTTTGCCCAGTAAATCCCCTGATGCTAGTACCTGTTTGATAGACTTGTGTCACTTTGGCAGGTGTCTAATTCTACTTACGGACACCAAAACTAAAGAATGATTCCCAAATTTAACAGTGCAGGAAAAATATTAAATGAAAAAATCAGAGTAAGAAGCACTTAAGTAATAAATCATAAAATGACATATAAAATGAACACTCTATCTTGGACGAGTTTTTTAATGTAGAGCTGTTGGTTGGTGATTTTTTCCCTTGTATCAAGGAAAAGCCTAGCTTTTGGAGGTACTCAGGGAAAAACATGATATGGGGCACAAGAAATGCATGTTTTGTGGGAAGAAGGAGCAGAGACGCTGCACCGTAGGACATTAGATCGCCATTACCTACAAGTCAGCAGAGGACAGTCACAGTCCTGGGCTTCCATTCTGCAAGGGATCTGGACAGCAGTTACAAATTATTGCCTGCCCTGGAAATGCAGGACATCTCATTAGCTGGCTAGGATTGAATCCATACTTGAACCACTGGCTTCCTTCATGGGTTTACCAGAAAGAGAGCTAAATGGGAGCATCTAAATGTATTGGAGTCCACTGTTACAGATCTTGGAGCAGAAGCAGCACATCTCATCCATGGAAGGTGCTGCCCAAGGCATGCACATTATGTCTCCTGCTATTCTATGTAAAAATCTATGTAAAACACGTTCATCAAGTGACATGATGAACAAGCATGAATGTTTCATGGTAATTCATTATGAGGAATACTTCCCTTAATTCAAACATGCTCAGTTCACAGTTCATAACTACAGAGAAGATTTGCAAAGGTTTTTTTTTTCCTCAGTGGCAACAGGGGAAAAGGCAATTTTGAAACTTCTGAGCTGAAGGCAAAGTCCACATAAGTAATAGGTTGACAGCCACAACACTGTCATAAAAAATGGCCACCAGGTATATAATGAGATCTGTTTTTATTTGCTTTCTTGCATTTGTAGTTTTAGGATTTCTGGGCTTTGTGCTTCTTCTGAAAGGTGGAGGCTATCTTTAGAGATGATCAAGATAAAAGATTTCCTTAACTACAGGCTGTCACATACAGTTTTATGACAAAGACCAGACATTATGGGATTTAATATAAAATCTGAAGGAAATGTCAGAAGTGCATGACTTTCTGAAGGGCCCCTCTTGCCTGAGGGCAATGGACCAGTTGTCTGTGATTTTCTTCCCTGCCACTTCTTTTTCCAACACCTTCCTCCCAAGGACAGTGTCTTTCTGAGCTTAACACGTGCCTATATGGCTTCAGCTGTGCACAGTCTATCCTGAGCTGCAGGTGACTGCTCCAGCATGTCAAGCAGGACCTTGAACCACCCTCAGCTCCTCCTGCCTCCACAGACGGTTTAAGGCACCCAGCTGGAACAGTCCTTGGGAATCCTTGTCCATATTGCAGTCGCCTGATAGAGTCCCTGCTTAAACTTAAGAAGCAGACATTAATATTCTCTCCTTTATTTTTCAGAGCTGCAATTTCTACTGTGGTGCCTGCAGGGGCTACTTCTCAGCGTAAAATAACAGGAGGCTGCACAGTACCCTTGAAATTTCCTGGTAGTGGCAGAAGGACCCCTGCTGGGATCCAGACAGCTGCCAGGACTAGCAGGCTGCCAGCTACACAGCTCTTCAAGATCCTCCAAAGGAAATCTTCCTATCCATGCAAGTCCAACATCTCATTAAAATCTAATTCGCCAGACATTAACTAATCAGCCCAACGAGATCTGCAAAGAGGTATTTTGTGCTCACTCTCACCCTCCTCAGGTCCTTTCCAGCTACTGCAACAGTCTCCTTGCAGCAACAGCCAGGAACTCCCAGGCAGCGAGTGTCCTCTTCCTACAGTCATCGGACGGTGCCCTCTCCATCCTGCCTGTGGCTCTGAGCCCGTCTCTCTCCGCGTTAAATGGTTGCCGCTAGGCAGCATCCCCATGGTGGAACACCACCTGGTGTCTAGAAAGGGGAATACGGTATGGCACGTGAATAAGAGGGAAAAGATGGGCTGGTAGACATACATGCTAGCACTGTCCCTCCAGAGGATGAGACCCATGTATAAGAAAAAAAAAAAAATCTGGACTTCATAATTTATGCAGCCCAATGATTATTATAACCTCCTCTGCTCTACTGTCTCACTTCAACATGCCGCCTTTGTCTCACATCCACTGCTTCCCCTTGCATGTCCAATGGGTGGCTGCTGTGCCGTGTGTGCCCACAGGCATATCCAGAGGCTTAAAGATGTTATGATTCCTGGCAAACAAAACCAAATATACATGTTTGCTTCCTGGCTGGACAGTCAGGATCTTTCCTCACTTCCAGACATCCACCTTTCTCTACTACAACCCTTTACATGCAATTAGTAGCTTTTATAATACTATAGTACAGCAAAGATCTGTATGTGGAAGAGCACATGAAACCTACAATCTTTTGTTGCAACAGAATTTTCTATGTTTTTAAGGAATTACAACAAACTGCAAATATGTTTAGTTTAGGTTGCCTTTTGCAAAATGTCTCAAAACAGTCCACTGGAAAAAAGATGATCATTCTTTACAAAGATGAAGGCACTTTCAGGAGTGTGGGTTATATTTCTTAGAATGGCTATGGCTAAATGGACATGAGGCACTTTTTAAAAGCTCAGGAGAGAAATTACATTCAGCTGCCTGAGTAGTCTGATAGACTGAGCCCTACCTCTACCCAGAGTTTTGACAGCCAGTGACTCACACAAGATCTACACAAGGTAAAAATCAGAAACCAGCTAAATCATGTTGTTGGGAGCTGAGCTAAAACATAAGTCTATTTGATAAGCTTGAAGAATGGCTTATACTTGTTCAGAGAAACCTGCTCATCTATCTCCTTAAAGGGTGCTCAGTTGCCTTGGCACTGATCCTTATCCCTGCTCCAGACTGGTCTGGACCACATTTCTCCCCCATGTACACCACTGCGTAACAGATCAGAGATGGTGGGACTTCCTGAGCACAGGGAGCTTCTGCTGCCCTGGCAACTGCAATGGCACTGTCGTTTCATTAGTTGTGTGATGTTTACAGTGATTCAGCTAGAAGCAGGTCAGCACTTTTGGGGGGATCTTCTCAGGGGATAGATCTCACTGCCTAACTCCAACTGCCACTATTCCACAAGAACAAAAAGCACAAGACCTTGTGAATAGGCATGCTTTGCCTTCTTAAGTTCATAACAGCGATCACTATCTTCCCTCCACTAATCTCTTTTCATTGCCTGTTTCTTTTTTATGGAACCCCTTGTTCTCCTTTCCTGCTTAATTTTTCTCTGCCTTTAGCCTTTTGCCTTGTTAATTGATTATTCCTTCTTTGTCTCTCTTTCCTTCCCTCCCTGCCTCCTCTTTGACAGAAGGTGACACACTGCTCATGCTGAGAGCATCTAGCAGATGACTGTGAAAACAAGCTCTGGCTTGTAGACTGCTGGAGGAAATGACAGATGCCCCTTCCAAAGTGACTGCCACACAAGTGCCAGAAAATTGAGAGATGAAAATCAAGTGATTTTCAGGCAGGAAGCTATCATCCTACCAGGACCTGAACAGCTAACAGGCACCTGTATGCAGTATATGTATGAGGCTTTCTGCTCAGGCTGTTGTTCTGGTCTGGCAGCTCTTCTGCAGCAGCTTTTGCAGATACATTTCCCCTTGACAGATTGAAGATTTTGTTCCAACATGTCCAAATTTGACCTGAAGCAGATTGCATAACTAGGACATTGCATAAATAAGTATTAATATCTTCCCATTTTCATAAATAGCTTTACCAAGATCAGCATGCTCCTCCCTGCTTTGGAGAGAGAGAGACTGACGCATAGCACAGTGCAGTGACCAGCTCTTTGTCACACATCAAAGCAGTGACAGAGCCCATGGCTCCTCTGTCCCCAGACACAGCTCCTCAATAATTATTAGGATGATAGTTGGGGTTTAAATTCTCTTCTGCAGAGACATCCTTCAAATACTATGTGATCTAATTAGACATCATTTAATATTCTTAATAGTCACCTCATGTGGCAGCTACATGGCACTCTCTTTCTGAAAGGGCCAAACCGAAAGATTTTACTGCAAACTGTTATTCTTGAGAGGTTTGAAAACTTCAGGACTTTAGAAATATGAAGAGTCAAAGTCAAGACCTGAAATCCGTCTACTGGATATGAATTTCCATGCACCCTCCATTGGTAAGGATTGTTTTAACACATCTGACTAGAACGATGACCTGATCAGTTTGGTTTCAAATGGCTGCCTTTGGAGTCTGAAGAATGTAAGACTGTCTGGAATTTAAGCAAATTTAAATTTTCAAAGCCACTACATCTTCCAATGCCTGAGAGATGCTTTTGGCTTTAAAGTTTACATGTATTTTTGATCTGGTACATGGTATGACGTTATCTACTTTGTCCAAAACATATTTATGTTAATATTGGATGGTTTTAATGTTGCATTTCATTTACAACTGAAAGTTGTAGAACAACAGATAGTTAACAGGAAAGCAAGACTGGTTCTGAGAGCCCTTCCTCTTTTAATAAGGTTTGCTATGGCAGCTAGTTTATGCCTTGTAACTATAAAGGAGGACATGAATAAGAGTGAATGAACCTTTCATATACTCCAGCCCCAGAAAGCACCATTTTGTTCATTTAGTTTGATCTCCTTTGCTTGAAAACAACAACAACAAAAAATAGCAACAAAACCCCCAGGCCGTAAAATTTCAAGGTGTTGCTGACTCAAACCCATAAATTCGACATGCTAGAGCCAAGATAAAAAATTCTGCCAAGTCTGCATTTTACAATAGCTAAGATGTGGAGAAGCATTTTTTTTGATAGAAATAGTCTATAAAAGGCTTGTAATACCAACACTGCTACTTCTTCCTACACATTCAGTCTTGTCTTCAGCCCATCATGCAGGAAAGGGTGCTCTGTTACAGCTCTCACTGCCTCAGGACTCCTCTCTAACACAACAATATTTGCAGATCCTTTCAGACAGCTCTGTGCTTGTCTGAGCTGTACAAGAAGCTGCATGAAAAGGCCAAATCTCCTTCATGTTTATAAGAGTTTTGTATATACCAATATCAGCTGTATCAGACTAGTGGAGACACATTAGAGATGTAGTTTACTATGGAGAAATGTTGGGTTTGTTATGGTGGCTTGGGCAAGTCACATCTTCCAGACCCAGCTGGTCCCTCATCCCCATGCCCCACAGAAGTCTGCAGCTCGCTTAGAAGAGCCAATTGAAGAGAGAAGCCCCTCTAAGGCAGTTCTTGTAGAAACAAAATGCTACTGCTTATTCTGTAGGAGAAAGTTGGAACACTATAGTTTTTTCCTTTTGCTGCAACGCCAGTTTAGAAGAGTTTTCCTCTCCTTGCCCCTCCTTTCTGGACTCTAGGAATTATTTCCTTCATTCTTTCCAGTGTTATGCTGAGGCAACTCCTTAGCATATCATGCTCTAAACCATACCAGTAGAATGATCCAGATTAAAAATGCATCCAAATTTTTAAAAATGCCACAAATAGGCATTAATGGAGATGGGAAGGAGAGGGAGGACTGTGGAAAGATCATCAGCCCTTTGGCAGGTGGAAAACACCCCCATGGGATGCCAGGTCTGTCCTTGGGCTGCCTGTGCCTTTCTGTAAGAGGCAATCCTGTCCCAGGAAGGTTCTGCTTCTCTCTTCTGATCTTCAGATACTTCGTCCCTCACCACAGTGCCAAGCACTTCTGGGGCTGTGCTGGGAACTAGGCCAGGCATTTTCTTGGGGTCAGAAGGAATCCTTTTCTACCCAGGGACAGGAACTCCTAAACCAGTATATCTGCTAAAGAAAGTATGAGATTACAATAACCTGGATTTGAGTGAGTGTGTGTGTGTGTGTGTGTGTGTGTATGTGTGTGTTTCATTAAGTCAAATTATTCCAGATATTTAAAGAGCAGTCAGGCAAACACCTCAGCTGGCAGTAACCTCCAGAAAGGCAAGGGGCAGACAGACCGGAATGAGCAGCAAGAAGAATCACTATACCTCAGGCACAGTCTCCTTAAATATTTAATAAATAATCTAAATTTCTTTCCAGCTCCATTTTATTTTCCTGTCATGTCCTTGTCAATCTGTCAAGAAACAGCAAGAATATTTCAAGACTAAAGTTCGGGCTGAGTCAAGTTGCTCATCCCTTTACTTAATTATGCTACTGTCATCCAGTTGATCAAAATCAGGCCATAGAATCTGGACCCAAGGCTAGATATATTGAATAACATATCGAACAGAGAAGTCCAGTTGCTCACAGAAGGTGGTTTCCTGGAAAACACAGTAACACACTCCTTCCTGAAATCATCTCTGAATACTCTGTAGAAACACAGATAGGACTTTCATAAGAAAAGGAAGTGTCTTTTCTTAAAAGTGGTGTGTCAATATTATTCTTCTCCGTAATAATACATAAGTTGAAAATACAGGAATGACATGAAAAGTTCTCAAACACTTGTCTTCTGCTTTGTATCCAATCCCTTGTGTCTTTCAGAGTCTCACAGAAAAAAACCCAAGAGGGTCTACTCTGAAATGACAGAATATCTCATCCACTCAATGAAAGGTAAATGTTTCAATCATTAAACATCTCAAAAGGTGTTTCATGGGCATTCTATGAGTACAGAACATTGGAGTCCACAAGAGGGAGAGGAATTATCGAGCAGAAAATGTCTGGAAAAATCATTGAGAGAACAAGACCCCATGCTGCAGTAGGGCACAAAACCCCCAACATTCTTTCTAAACTCAAATCTGATGACAGTATAAACCAAGTGCAGGAGAAAGATGCAGATGTGAGTGTACACTGAAGTCCTTACAGTTCTTGCTGACAGCACGCTGAATTTATCCTCTGCCTACATGACACATGGTACAAGTCATGGATCTTTCTGTAGGAATAGAATATTCACAATCTGGTTTAAAACAGTAGCTGAAGCATGTCTTTCTGTCCTTTCCCCCAGTTTATTAGGGTTTTTCACACTCCAGTATGAGTTACCTTGTTCAGTGAACAGATGGCATGTCAATGTACTTTCATTGAAATTACTTGGAAAACAGAAGGCTGTCCCATGCATTTTTTTTACCACATCCTCTACATACTATTGTTTTCACCACTGAACTATTAACATGCTTTTTTTCATTTCAGATGCCAGTGTCACACCTATAAAAATGGTCAGGAAGGACAAATGTATAGCGACAGATATACACTTAAAACTTTCTGTCAAATTAATTCCAGCAACAGTAGATTTCCAGAATCAATACTGACTGACAGCCAGTCCTTCTAAATATCAGCATCCTCATGAATCAAATCTACTCTATATCACACTGCACCTGCACAGACAACATAAGAAAAGCAAAACCCTGAGACCTTCAATTAGGCACATCTATGATTGATGTGCCTAAGTATACACAAATGCTGAATAATTTGTACTTAACATGCTTCCCAATTTTGTGGGGAATGCAGCAACTTTAACAAATCCATCTACACGTTTGCGATAATACATTGATAATACAAGCCTCTTCACAAGAAAAGAGCTATTTCTCCATTCTCAGCTAGACAAGTTATCAAGTCTCAATCAGAGCAAGGACATTTCATTCCTGTAAATACTTCCTGCTTATCTCTAGCAATGATAACAAGATTCTGACCTTGAATCAATGTCACCAGTCACCAGCCAGTGGCAGCAGACCCATTTGTTCTGTGATTTTGTACAAAAAGCCATATTATTGTATGACCTGAATGCTTGAGAAAGCCTGCTGTTCTTGGACTAAATGCAACCAAGAATCCTCACTGGAGATGGCAGTGGGGTGCAACTCTATCTTCCAAATCACTCAGCATTTCCCTCCAGTGTCCAGCATTTCCTTCCAGTGCCCTAGGAACACCAATTTGCTACACACCTTTCTGTGTGATTCCTCTAAAACATGTAGGAATGTCCAGCTCCAACATAACTGGGAACGCTCAGCATCTATGCCTGAACACCATCTGGATCTCAATTTCACATTTAATTAGGGTATTTCCAAGCTCTGTGTGGAATTCCTAAAGCCAAGGTCTTCTTGCAGAAAGTACAAAATTAGGCATTCAGCACAATGTGCAGAGACTGAGTCAAGCCTAATCCAGCTGACTGCAGGATGATCTGAAATCCTGTCTCTCCTCTGGGCCTGAAACATGTCTGTAACCTGGTTAGAGATGCAAGACTAAAAACACTTCCTGGATTTTTGATACCAAGCTGTCCTAGTGGCTGTTAATCATACTTTCATGGAAGCCAAGGAGTTCAGGTTTCAGGGGCATATTTGTCTTCTCTTTATTCCAAGACAATCCACTCTCCCAGGCAAGAGCGTGAGCTTCTAACTGTGGACTCCAGAGTCCATTCAGGTGAGTGCACCAAGTGGCTCTTTACTGGCTCTAGTAATTTTTTTTTGTTGTTAATGTAGCAACAAAAGAATGATCAAGCCTAATCTGGAACAAAGCTCCTTGTAAACTTCAAACCTTGTAAATCTCAGAACCAGAATATACATGCTAACATTTTTTCCATTATTTTCTAATATATTTGTTGAATACAGACAGGTGGTTCTTTAACAGCCCTTCTCCTTCCTGAGCATCTTTAAGTTTTCCATTTGTACTGATCATTTAAAAAAGAATAGAAAAAAATAAAAAGGACTAACTGAAAATAAAAGCAAAATCAGTTCCTGACTTTTCTGGAAATTATTCTGATTCCTTAATGAGTGAGAAGGTTTAAGCACTAGATTATTAACAATTTTTACCAATCAATGAAAGCGAGCTCTGAGCTTTTGTTTAGCCATCCGTGATATTCAGACAAAAAAATAGTATGAGTGGCTTCCATTCAATGTTTGGTGCCAATTATCTAGGTCAGATACAGCATTCTTCCTTCATAGTGTAGGCAGCATCAGTAAAATCAGTTCTTGGTATTTCATCTAAAGAGACAAGCCACTACACTGAGCCCAATTATTGGCATCCCCAGCTATATGTCAAGAGGACACTAGATATGTTGAATAAGCAGCCCACTCAATGCTTGCACTGAAAATGAGTAGTGTTTTAAAGGCATGTGATAGACTACCCGATTTTTGCAGCTTTCCAGACATTTAAGAGGAAAGCAGTTCGTTATTTTGAGCACTGTCTCATTTCAGACAATTGCAAACTATGTCAGCAAGCTGCAGTGCAGGCATATTCAGAGGTTTCACTCAATTACTAGGGGCAACAGAGCCTTGATAATTTTTTTCACTTTTCACCTGCTCAACCAGAGTAGCTGAAAGAGATGAATTTTATACTGCAACTGAATTCCCAAAGGAGCCAGAAGCCTCTGGTTGCACACAGTGC
The DNA here is from genome assembly GCA_013399945.1 of Ploceus nigricollis. Taxonomy (NCBI): domain Eukaryota; kingdom Metazoa; phylum Chordata; class Aves; order Passeriformes; family Ploceidae; genus Ploceus; species Ploceus nigricollis. The sequence continues at coordinate 936,709 of VXBC01001505.1, forward strand.
AGCTCAAACACAGCATCTCATTCATATGCTCTAGAAGGCTTTTGGGAATAAGAACAGCACTGTCACTTAAACGTGTGATTTACACCTGCAAGTCAACTAGCAGTGTTAACACACTTGCAGATCAATCCTGTAGTGGTATATCATAGCAGACCTTTCATTTGTTCATTTTCACTGTTTTAACCTACAGCTTAATGTAAAGAAAACCTTTGTACTCAGTCAGACATCATATTTCAAAGTAAAGTACTTTCCACACTGTGTAATTCCACTGTGTATTGCAGTGTGGAACTTGTCATTTCAGAACACTGAGGTGGCCCACAGTTCAGCTGAGTTCAAAAGCAACTTTGTGCAGGCAAAGTTCAGAGGTGGCTGCCCAATGTGACTGCCTAGATGCAAGTGCTTTCTCAGGAAGTTCCTTGAAGTACTAGACCTGGGAAGAATGATTAGGGAAAAGATCACTTTCTGTATATTCTGATTTGATGTACTTCCCTCAAATGTTTGTTCCTGCTAGTTGTGAGTCACAGGGCTGCTCAGGGCAGACTTCTGGCTTAGTCTGACATGCTCGTCTCTGTGTTTTCCTATACTCACCAGCACTAATTGTAATTACCAATCAACATGGATGATGTACAGTTTTGCTCAAGGTAACCTCCCTGAACCTGGTATCCTTCCTGTGGCCGACAGATTGTATGTGCATGGGAGTCCTTAATAAAATGGATATTAAGTGTGTTTACACAAGCTAATTGCAGCCAATAGGCCTGACCAGACCCAATCTAAGTGATTTCCTTCTCTGTCCTTCCTCTGATTTTTTACTATCATCTCCCCTACAGGGCATATGGCAGAGTTATGTTTGAGGGAAGGTAATGTTATCTTTGATTCAAAAAGAGTTATTGTTTGTATTTTTCTAAAAGAATATAAATAACTGAGTTTGATGACCCTTCTAGTAAACCACTGCTCAAAACACACTCCAAAGGCTCCAGCAGAATATCTTATTTCCCATTTGTTTTGTATGAACTATATCAAGCTTAAGCACATGATGGTTAAGTTAAAAAAAATAGAGAACAGTCCACTTGGAAATTTTACCAGCTGATGAGAGAGGGTATTTTCCTGTGACTTTCTCTATAGTGTACTGAAGCAAGAAATGTAAAAAAGGAAACAAAAAGAGCAACTGTGTAGAGGGTAGATGGGCTTTCTGGGCTCTAAACTACTTTCATATCCAATCCCTTGCACGCAACTGATAAGCTGTTGTAGTAAGTCAGGTCCTAAAACGCATCAAATTCCTAGCAGTTCCCAGCTGATTTGTGGGGCTTATAGGGCAAGTCTTGAGCATCAAATAGCACTTGGTTTTTAGCAGAGACACATAGCTCCATTCTCTACTAATATTTTAAACCTTATTAGGCTGGGGTTCTGTTGTTAATTTTATGGCATTGGTTGACCCCTGCCAAATAGCCATATTCATGCATAAAAGAAAGGGGAAAATATTACTCTGGGCTTACAAACATTGGAGAAACGAAAATGTATTTAGAGAAATCTCTAGGATAGCTTTTGTAATATATACTACAAAACATACAAGATGGCAATGCTATCCTCTCCTCTAGCCCTGACAAGATCATTACAAATAGGTATTTTGATTTATTTCACCTCCAAGAGCTTCCTTTCATATTGGGGAAGAAATTTTGATAAATCACAGCTTTCATGTGCCAACCGTAAGACTTCTATTTTCCTTGAAGTGCATTGTAAGTATAATACTAAATCGTTACACATACCAAGAGATTTAGAGTCTGCTTCTGGAAGGTGCTGAATATCTTCATTCCTTTGCAGCTCGAATAAGCCCCTACTATCTATCAAATGTAATACTGGACCATTGCTTTCCTTAAGTGTCATTATTTTTAAAAACACAGTTGTACAAGACTTCAGATATATAGTCAGCTCTGCTCTGTTTCTTATTGGCAATTTATCTGGCTTCCAGACTGACCTCACCACAGCTGGAGACACATCATATGGCTCTGTGCAGAAGCAGCTTTGTGCTAGTTTATTACCCCAGGGACAGCCCTAGATGAGTGCATCTGTATTGCTCCATGCTATAGCCTGGAAGCAATGCTTCTGTGTGGAAGTAGTCCAGCTAGTAAACACGGCTGCTCTGCCAGATTGCAATTAGTCCCCTGAAGAACCATGGAGCTCTCTTTGCTCAGAACTCTAAGAGATAAAATGTTGAAAAACAGCAGAGATATCACTACCTATAAAACAGCAGATCTAGGACAGCTCCAAGCAAACTTGTTAATGGCCTTGGGGTAAAAGGAAAGAGTAGGGACACAGAAAAAAGTAAAGTGATACAAGCAACAGCAGTTCTAAATACTACTTTAGCCATGATGGAAGTGAGGAGGGTTTGTTAGCCTGAGGGCTTATTAGCATGAGTGCAGGGTCAGGGGGCACCAGCTCAGGTTCAACATCCAGACAAAACATTTCTGAAACCAAAATCTCCAGATAATGTGACACGCAGTCACCAGTGCATCTGTGCAATGTACACTTTGAGTTCAAGACTTCACCCCAAAGTTTGGTTGCTCTGAAGGCTGCTGCACCAGGTTCTGTCACACAGGACAGAGACTTGCACAAAACTGTGCTTCAGGGCTCAGTCTTGTCCTTATCATCTCCTGCTGTCTGGGTGAAAAGGGCTTCCCACTGTGCATGTGGGTTTACATTTCAGTGTGGCATCTAGCTCTGCAAATGCTGAATGTGACCAGCACTGAGTTTCAGATTCCACTCTGAGAGTCAGGGACCTGTAAGTTGGCACTGACAGCCCCCAGTGCCTAAACAGTGTATTATCACTCCCAACCCCGCAGAACAAATGCATTGTGTTGTACTGGCCATGCAAATATGTTTGTATCAAGTTTAGAGCTAGCTATTGACAGCAACTACATCACTGATGGTGATGGGGTAAGTAGCCCAGTTTCAGCTCTGGCTGCAGCCTAGTATCTTCCCAGGCAGCAGGAACTGCTCAGGTGAAAACCCCATATCTCCTGCAGAAGAGCTGACTTCTGAGGTTTGGTGGCTGCAGCGGATGTTTGGTGATCACAAGATGCTGTCGTGGTAACAACTTTCTACTTTAGATGCTGAAATCTGCCTAACGTGCTCCTTAGCTTCAAGTTTGGATCTTATCAATTCCTTATCAATGTCTAAGAGCTTCTTCAGTCCTACTGGCAGCAGAGATTTCTCCCCTTTTTTTTTTCATTGTTAAGTGGTTTTCTTCATCTGTTTTGGTAGCCCTGCTTTACAGAAGCTGGCACCAGCCAGGCAGTTTTGTTTGAGCATGGCACATATATAACATGAGGGACCAATGGGAACTGCTCTCCTTTCCATAGCAGGTTGATGGGCACTGAGTCCAGTGACAGTTTTGCTGATGCTTGCTGAAGCAGCAAGCCTTTAAAACATACTGTGAAAGGACAGCTGTGGCGGTATGTTCTCAGCATGTGCAAAGTTCAAACAAGGACAAAAAATGAAAGACTGATAAAATTCACAGGTGAGGAGGGTTGTCACAAAGGAGATAAGGATTGCTTTATGAGAAGAATGATCGAGACCTCCCCTGAGCCTCCTTTCTCCAGGAAAAACAAGCCCAGCTCCCTCAGCCACTCCTCACAGGACTTGTCCTCCAGATCCTTCACCAGCTTCATTGCTGCTCTCTGGACACGCTCCAGCACCTCAATGTCTTTCTTGCAGTGAAGGGCCCAGAACCAGACACAGAACTCAAGGTGTGGCCTCACCAGTGCCAAGTAAAGGGACACAATCCCTGCCCTGGTCCTGCTGGCCACACTGTTGCTGATCCAGGCCAGGATGCCATTGGCCTTCTCAGCACCTGGGACAGGCTGGCTCAAGTTCGGCTGCTGTCAATCAGCACTCCCATGGTCTTTTCCACCAGGCCACTTCCCAGCCACTCTGCCCCAAGCCTGTAGCACTGCATTGTGATCCAAGGGCAGGAGCTGGCATTTGGCCTTGTTGAACTTCAGACAACTGGCCTCAGCCCATGGATCTTGCCTGTCCAGATCCCTCTGCAGAGCCTTCCTGCCCTCCAGCAGATCAACACTCCCACCCAGCTAAGTGTTGTCTGCCAGCTTATTGAGAGTGCACTTGATCCCCTCATCCAGTTCATCAATAAAAGTATTAAACTGCACCGATCCCAACACTGAGCCCTGGGAAATGACACCAGTGACACTCCTGCCAGCTGGATATATCTCCATTCACCACCACTCCCTGAGCTTCGCCATACAGCCAGTTTTTTACCCAGCAAACAAAGCACCTGTCTAAGCCATGGGAAGCCCTATTCTCCAGGAGAATGCCGGGGGAAATGGTGTTAGATGCTTTACTAAAGTCCAGGTAGACAACATCAACAACCTTTCCCTCATCCACTATGAGGGTTAACTTGTCATAGAATGAGATCAGGTTGGTTAAACAGGACCTGCCTTTCATATATCCATTCTGGCTGGGCCTGACCCCCTGGCTGTCCTGTATGTGCTGTATGATAGCACTCAAGAGTATCTGCTCCATAAAAATAAAAAATAGCTTTTAGAGAGAAGTGAAGTCTGTTAAAATGAGCAAGAGCTGACCTGCTTATTATTGCCATGGGAAAAAGCAACACTTGAAAGGCCTTGCAGTTTAAGGTAGGAAAGCATAACAGGAACTAATGGCTTGAAAATTAAGTCAGAAAAAATCCAATTAGAAATAAGGAAAAAAATTAATAGGGACAATGGGATAATATTTAAACTAATAATAGTGGAAATGATGGATTCACAGTCTTTTGTTGTCTTCAGATCAATACCACATCCTTCTCTGGAACACAAGCTTTAGCCAAGCAGAAATCCTTAGAATCAATACAAGGGTAATGAATACAATTTTAATGGCCTGCAACACACACGAGGTCAAACCAGATGATCTAATGGTCCCTCTGGCTTTATAATCTAGGAACAGTCACATCAGATGAAAGAGTACAGGGCAGAGAATTAAATGAGTTAGGAGTGTTTATGGCAGTCTTTGCCAGGACTACTGTGCCAAAAATGTAACAAGTATGAGACTTTCTTTTTTCTGTCTTGCCTGTCCTTCTGTTGATTTTCTTTCTCCATTGGAGGATATTTCATGAATCGATTTTATCACTAACTGTAAACAGTCTTACAGAATTCCCTGGGTAGCACATCACTAGGGTCATATTGAGACTTCTGTTATAACATTTATGATAGTAATTTCCAGGTAAGAGCCTATATTTCAAATTTTTCTTTTCCATGTTTGGTCTCAAGAGAAATTTTTAAATTATTAAGGAAAGCAGTTGTCCTGTTTTTAGACAGGAAATCAGGAAGGAAAGCCATTCATCTGTAAGAAGATACCTGGCATTCTATTTCACTGCCAGTTCAATAGTTAAACTTTTAAGTGGCAGGACCATGGAGGAATCTAGCACTGCTGAACCATTCTGCACAACGAAATAACAGCAAATAATCACTAGAGAGCAGTTATGAATGTTTACAACACAGAATGTATCCCTTTTCGTGTTCAACTACTGACAGTTTATGGAACAAGAAATCTTTTCCTGTGAATTTTAGGTAGGAATGGTTTCTATTGGTATTTTCTTGATATTCCACAAAAGAAACAAAGAACTCTAGACTTTAATTTCAATCAATGGAGATTGCAGCTGCAAATATGTGTGGTCTCATGTCTGAATAGCATCCTATGCTGTGGCATCCTGATTCATCTCAGGATGAGTCAAAGCAAGCTATGCAGATGTATTTAAACACTTTTCACTAAAGGTAACTTGACAAGACACACTTTGCACACAGCTTCTCTCTGCTACAGCAACCAGATGAAAGATATCCATAAACCCTTTTCTTTAAGATCGAGGGCTATCCAGGATGAAGATATTATACAGTGTGTGCAGGAAGTCAGGGCTTCAACCATCAAGGTGGCTTTCTAGAGTCACCACGTATTATTTCAGTAACCACTGTAATAATTTTAAATGGTTTTGCAGTTAAGTTTTGCTCTTTAATGCAAAGTTATCTATCTGAGCCCTAGCAGTGAAGGTTTGGGGTAGGGGACATTAAGCAAACTGTATCTTACTTAGAGAAGAGTAATGAAATTGGAACTTTACATAGAGCTGACCATTAATTTCATTATGCAAACAGTAATTTAATTCTGAACAAAATAATGGGGGTGCAATGCTACCAGTGCAATCCTTTATGAAGGATTCAGGTTTTTTAACAGCAGCAGCTGGAAGTAATTTTCAGGTGCAAAGCTGATTCAAGGACCATGTGACTTAGCAAGCTACCTGCTTCCTTACGTGACCTTTGTCAGGTTACTTGAGATCAGACCCATAAAAGGACTGAGGCATTGCCATGCTGGTTCCTCAACTCCTAGAAGGGAGTTTTCAAACCAGCTGGAGCACTTGCCTACACTACGCACTAGGCGAAAAGTCAGCGGCCTTGTGTGCATCAGCAATCCTGAGCAGGGCTGCCCCTGAATTAAGCAGTGGGAAATACCAAAGACGTGAGGCCCTTCTATGAACCTGTAGCCTCAGGTTAAACATCATTGGGGCCTTCCTTGATTTGAGTCCAGGGAAATCACCTACTGTTTTTATAGATAAGACAGAGCCAAGAGACAAAGTAATGATACTGATAGAACATTAAGCAGCTACAGCAGGCAGAAAATGGGAAACTCATCCAATGTCCTCCTCTAGTGGAATGGTTTCCAATATGCATATCTTCCCTGTTACTAAGTGAGCCACTCACTTGTAGTCTATTTGTGACCCCTCTCTGCCCTTCCTGTCAGAGCTGGGGCTCTGTGTTACAGTGAATGCAATCTTCAGAAGCAAGTAACCCCACAGTACAGAGGGAGAAGGGCTTTGCTGGGTCCAGGTCCCACTCCCAGCCCTGCTACTGATGCCACATGTCCATAGAATCACTTTTGATGCAATCTCCTCCAGCCAGTTTTGAATGTCAAATGGTCATGGCTACTGCCCCTGCTGGTGCAGAACATGCCTAGATCAAGGCAGCCTGAGGTCCTTGAAGGGTGGGAACTTCCAAGCTGCCCCAGGGAAGAGATGAAACCTAAGTCAGCAGCATTTTGGGAAATCGTCACCAACAGACACTGGGCACTCCACTACCTTCACTGGTGAGAGTGCTGGTGTACACAGATTCCCTGATGGCTCAGCAACTGGGTGACTCAGTCTGGCTTTTAATGGAAATAAAAGCTCATAATTGGATCTGTCTCTTCCTCTCTCCTAGCTTTTGACCTGAAATTTCAAATATCAGCCAAAACAGATGGAAAAATATAATTTTCCATCACAACTGATCTCATAGGAAAAGGCAGCCAAGAAAATGAGAGAGAATAGAGGAACTACTGGGTCTTTGGTCCATCATATTTTTTGTATTATAAGAAGTCAGACATGTTTAAAGGTCTTAAAAACTATTTCCTATTCTGAGATGAAAAGTGCTGTTGAACACATTGATATTTGTTTTTATCCATCTCCTCTGTCAAAGGTATTGGCTTTCTATCACAAAGAATTGGCACTTTCAACTCTACCTTGCATGAAATACTGTATTTACAAGTCCAGAAACAAATGGACATAAATTAACAGAAATGTTTAATTTTTAATAATATTAATTTTAAATAGATCATAATAATAAATATATATACATATACATACATATATATACATATACATACATATATATATATATATATATATACACACACACCTATATATATATTTGTCCATGTACCATTAATTCAAAATCATAAATAATCAGATAATGGGTTTTGGTCTGTAAAAAAGTTATATAAAAAAATCATTCAAGAGCAGGCACTTGTGATTAAATTTAGTCGTCAGTTTGTTGACTTACTCCTGCCAGTTGTAGTAGGTTACCTGTGCATATCAAAATAGATATAAAAATCATATTGGAAAATGTTATGATATATGATGGCTGCAACAATTAATCTTATCTGATAATCAGCAACATTCTTTCAGCTGCTATAGACAAGCAAGGAAATGCAGTGTCACAGTTTTGTTCTGATTAACTTGTAACTTGTTTACCAGTTAAAATTTGCATTTCACTATTAGAGATTTGGTTATTTATTTATTTCACTGAACAAAGAAATTGCTTATTAAATGCACTACAATACTGTGTATTCATCTCATGGAAAAGATTAGCATTGCTTTACAAATATATTTCTATATAAAAATATATAACAAATAGCAAAGCATATTTTTATGTTATGTATGGTCATCACATTGTACAACAGTTTAATATGTTAATCCTGAACATTCTTTTCTCCATATTACAAAAGAATCAGTGTACAGAGGAATCCAAATCACTCTCAATACCGCCGATGAAATGCACTTCTCCAGTCTAAATAAAAATCATTTCCTCAGACTAAGCCAGCACCCAGTGTCCCTTCACACTCACTGCAGCTCCCACAGCTGCCCACCTGGTGCTATGTCTCACTTCTCCCACCTCAGTCTATATATGTGACTCACACACACCCCTTACTGTACTCAGTGCCAAAGTGGGGCTCTAGCACCTCCCTTAAGCACAGGCGTGATGCCTCTCTCCCTCCAGCTCTGCTTTTCTGCTTCTCGTCCACATGCTGAGCTCCACACCTTCTGGGGCTGAATTTAACCCAGTAGATTTCAGCCAGGGCCCTTCAAGCAGTCCCCAGCTCTGCTGCCAGGAATACAGTATGTGTAAAATGACAGCAACATTAAATGAAGGTGTCAAACGTGATTCAAATTAGTTCTCCCTTGAGGACTTGGAGAGACCTTTAAAAGTAACTCATTTATATTCAGTGGCATCCTTAACCAGTAAGAAGTCACAAGTCTTGAAGGTCAAATAAGGCCCCAAGTCCATCCCAGTAGTAAAACTATCATATTACAAGTCAGCAACATCCCAAGTAGAAAGTGCCCCATTGCCTACACAGCCTGCAATGATTTAGACAGGTATTTAGACCTAGGCCTCCCGAGTCTTGTGCCAACCTACAGATATTCCCATTAATGGCTTATAAATGACCAGATTTCTAAGGCCAGGAGCAATCACTGTAATGATCAAATGAACTTCTACATGAACATGCCATGATATTTCAGCAAGTGACCCAAATATTAAGTTCCCAACCACCATTAAGGTCTTAACAAGAAAGTCTCTGTGCTAGAGCTGCAAATGCAGTTAGACCCATTACACTTTCACAACACATAATACCTTACAATAGATGTTGTTAATTGGCAGTGGATACACAAATGCCTGTGACAGATCTTAAGATAAAGCTCTGAGAATGTATATTTCTGTGTCACTTTAGTTGAAGTAGACTAGAAGGACAGATGGCTATTTCCTGCCACTGGGGACACAGCACACAAGCAGGTTCTCAGCTGCTACACTCTCTTCTCAACTTCTTTCCTTTGGTCTAGAAATCATGCCTGAGCTTGTCAGTCTGTGCCACAAGATTCTGCCTACGTTTTCCATGACTCTGCATTTCTTGTGAGTTTGTTTTCAGATTTCTTATGAGTGAGAGCAGCACTAATAGTTCACTCCTTAGAAATGTTTCTCTCTACATATCTGCAAATATGTACTGAGAGACACATTTGCAGTTACGGAATTAATGTTCCTCTTAAAAACAGGAAGGTTTTAAAAGCATGAAGAGCTGTTTTGTATGGAGCCATTTAAGATTTTTTTTTAATAAAAGGATGTTCTCTGAGAGTTTATATTTCATTCTCTTCAGCAAACTGTAGTGTACTGGAACTTGCTGAAAAGAAAAAAATCAGAGTATTTTAAAAATTAACAAATTATAATTAATGCAAGGGACAATATCTAGCTGTTTTCTACATTCTAATTGAAAAGAAAATTTCTCTATTCCTCAAAAATTACTAAGTGAATATTTTTATAAATTATCAGAACTGTGCCTTGGATTTTTTCTTCTGTGACAACTCATTACTAGCTCATGTACTATTTCAGAGGGAAGTCCTCCCACAACAAAACAAGACAGGAATAATGCAGCAGCATGTTTGCTGTCACAACTTTAATAAAAAATCTTAAATACAAAAAAAAACCTTAAATACACTTCAAAACACAAATTTAATTACACTGCAGAGAGCAAATTTCTCCAGAAAGGGTCTCAAGCGAAGAGCAATTACTTTCATAACTGAAGTATTCTGCATTGCAGAAAGAGATGATTTTGACAATTTTTCCTTTTTTTCCTTTTTTTTTTTTTTTGGCAACATTGTGTCTCCATAGTCTCAACAGGTACAACTATAAGCTCATCACTGCACCGCTTCACAGGCTGCCGGGATTTGATTTGTTAACTTTGGACACGGCTCCCTTGCAGTTCTTCCTTATCTCGGTACGTAATGAGGTACCAAAGGAGGGAAACCCACAGAGCAGAGTCTCAGGGAAAAGCCAAGAGTCCAGACCGCTCCCCATGGCGTCTGCTCGCTCTACCTTCCCGGCAGCAGACGCGCTTCAGGGGATGACGCGGAGGACCACAACGCTGTCCGAGCTGCCCGGGGCTGCTGAGCCGCTCGACCCACGCCCCGGGCGGCGCTGCCCTGGCGCGGACACCGCGGCGGCGTTTC
>VXBC01001505.1:947934-1011867 GCA_013399945.1 Ploceus nigricollis
GGAGGAGAGGAAGAGGGAGGGAGGGAGGGCGGTGAGAGCGGTGGGCGCCACGGAGCCCCAGCCCCGCGAGTGCAGGGCCACCACCCGGGGGGCTTGGAGGGAGTCGGGCTCTGGATCGCGCTTCTGTGGCTCCCGTGGGCAGCGTTTGAGGTGCTGCCCATTCGGACCTGCTCTGCCCTGTTGGTCTGTACAGCAGCATCTTACCTGTGAGCCCTTGGGGCACTGGGATGTCCAGCGCTACCCTTAAGATAAAGAAATAATCCAGTGTAAGAAGCCTGAGTCATGCCACCCTTGTCAGTAAATGAAGTGATTGCACTCTGGCACTACACAGCGGGGAACACCATTTAGCTTTCACCTGAGTAAGACCCACTCAGTGATCTCAAGTATCCCAATGGCTACCATTGTGGTAAAGGGGAGAGGGCTCTTGTAGAGACTTATGGTTCTAAAGGTATGAACCACCAGGTTCTTAACTTGGTACAGGAATAGTATAGTTCTGTTAATTAACAGTAGTTTGAGCACACTCATGGATACATCCACTATGCTTGCCTTCTGGTCTGTATTCATAAAGTGGAGTTCTTCAGTCAAGAGGCTAAGTAGGGCCACTCAGCAAGGAACAAGCTCGTTGCTTCCCTACTGCTTTACCAGCCAGGAGACAGCCTGTGTAGCCTTGGGCATAACCTTGCTCAGTAATGTCTCCTGAACTAAATGCAATTCATGACCTGTTGTCCATGCTCAGTCTGAGTCCTCCAAAATTCACACCGTTCTTGTCAAATTCCACTCCTATTATATCAGAGATGTGTTTCAATTCCTGCTCACATACTAAGTTCATCAAGCTGGCCTTTCCTGTCCTCTGTCTCATACTTCTACCAACTGCCCTTGAGGTTTTGTGCAACACAGGCAGGACTTCACAGAGTGTTGCAGCTACTGAAAAAAAAAAGGGGAGAGAGGGTAAAAGTGTTTCTTACCTTAGTAGGTAATTATGATAGTAGAAAATGGAGATCTGATGGTAGGAAATAAAGATTTGAAAGGGTTGTAGTCATGTGCTTTTCATGTAGAGCCACTACTGTTTTCATTGTGGTATTTGCACAAACATGAAGATCTGAAGTACTGAAACAGCAGGTTGCTTCAGCTGCCCTCACTGCAGTTCCATTACCACCAGCCATAATGAACAGGAACTTTCAGGGAAGATAGACTTTCTGCATTACTTAAGGGTTGATTCACTGCCAAACATGAAATTGCAAGAAAATATCGAGTGCCAACACTATATGAATATATATATTCCAAGAAGTACCATGGCCTCTAAATTGACCCCTATTTATCACAGTGTAGTCAGCTACGACTGACTGACTGTTGTAAGAAAATATATGTATTTATAACATCCTTTTGGGTAATTCATAGGTGAATGTATGCAGAAGTGTTCATCAGTGCTCAGAGCACAATACTTTTGATGTGCCAAATTTGTTTCCAGTCTGAATGCTACAAAACTGCTCCTAGTAAAAGCCAGTTTCAGTTGTTACTAGAACTTTTTTCTACTTTCTAGCTAGACTGTGCCTGTTAGGATGACGTTTGGAATCACCTATTTAAGTATATTTCAGCTAGAGAATAGTTAAATTACTCCAAGTAAAAGGCAAAACTTAAGAAAGTTCTTACGGTAATCCAGTATAAATTAATATTTTGTTTCAGGCTTTTATTCAATTTCTGAATTGGATTTCTTACAGCACAAAATAAAATGCATTATATCAAGGATACCAATAATGCTTCCTTCAGTTGGTTCCTTGAAGTGAGTTCATCTCTAGTGATAATTCTTGCAGTAAGAGAAAGGGATCCATAGCTGAAATACGAAAAAATATTTGATGGCAGCTAGGGACTGGAAGGAATTGATCTTCATTCAGGAAATTATAAAAATCAGCTGATGAATTAGGCTTTTCCTCCTAGCAGCTCTTAGTGGTAGTAAATGAACAGTTATGGAGATTTTCTTGGTTGCTTTGGGCAGCAGACAGTGCAGATGCAAAACTTCCCTTGCTTGCACATGAGATTTATGTACCCTTTAGTTTGAGCTGCATCCCCAACATGGCTTTTAACCTGGGACCTTTCAAACAGAACTCAGCTTTCTTGCTAAGTGTAATGTGACCAGCGCATGATTTCAGTTTCCCTGCGATTTGCTGATTTATGTTTGTGGGCAATGCTTTCTTGTAATAACAGTCAGAGTTTAAAAGCCTAATAGGCCACAGGTTAGACTGGTTGACCTCAGGTTCTGTATTTCAAGGCAGTATCTCAAATACACTTCCTCCAGTATAGCAGCATGTAGAATATTTTAACATTCCAAACAAAGGCAGAAGAACTGTGCTAAATATAGCTATGAGTGCCAAGGCACAAGTCAGTAAAAATAACTTCATAAGATTCATGAAATTGATTGATGAAATGTTTTTTTTCCCCTCTTGTGTCTAAAAAACTTTGTTTTTAATAGGAAAACCTATATGATCGATCCAGGATGGCCCCAAAGACTCCCATTAAGAATGAACCAATTGATTTATCGAAGCAAAAAGGCTGCACACCGGAAAGAAATCCAATTACACCTGTTAAGAGCATTGACAGACCTCAACCTGATCCCTGGACTCCTACTACTAACCTGAAGATTCTTGTTAGTGCTGCTAGTCCTGACATGAGGGACAGGGAAAAGAAGAAAGAGCTTTTCAGACCCATAGAAAACAGTGAGCAGAGTGACACTCCTGATTCGTTACAGGTGAGACTCAGAACACGATTACCTTATATTCAGTTAGGATTCAGACCTTTCTTAAGTTGCTTCTCAGATTTCTTCCAACTGGTTCTTTGCTCCCTACGGAAAGGGGCAGGATAGTAAGGCATTCCCAAGGACTGTTGCCTACACAGCAATGTCTGAGCAGTAGGACTTCAAAAGTAACTGTCTTACTAATAATTGACCTGAGATCCCCTCAAGAGCCTGAGTATTACTTAAAAGGACAATGAAGGAAGTAGAGCTTAAATGCTTGATTTCCCTAACTGAAGTACTTTTGAGCCACATTAGAAAGAAAATCGCCAGATGTTTTAAACAAGCATCCTTTTCAAAAATAAATTTGGCAATGAGAGAACATACTTTCCAGATCTTAGATCTCATCTGCACCGGTCCTGCAAAGTGGTCTGTGAAAGATTTTTTTCCCACTTTCCCCCCCAGCTCCCAAACTACTGGTCAGAAAGCAAGGTCAAGCATTAAGATTTCTACATCACAAGACTCAGGCAATGCAGGGGTTGATCCCTGTTCTCACTTCATGATGTCTGTCTCTGGAGAGAATGACATCAGATTGTAGTAAGCATCATTGTGGTTTTCTTCCTTCATGTTTTTTTTTTTTTTTCCAACTGCTGCTTTTCCTCTCCTGGTTTATTTCTTGTAGGATATCCTTCCCTGGTGATTTCAGCCATAGTTCTGGACAATAGTTCTGGGTCCTTCTACTGACGAGCATCATTTCATAGGTACAAATCACTCTGGAAGTGTAGTTTTTACAGCAACTGCAGTAGCAACAGTAGTGTAAAAAATTGTGCCGTTTTCATAGTTGTAGCAAAGCAAATGGTTCCCTAGAGATCATTCCTAACATAGTGTCCAGTAGGTAAAAAATAGTTGATGTTTAAGGTTAGTTCATTACCACTCCAAACCTGCTAAGATCACACAGCATTTTTGGGGTGGCTACTATAAAGAGTTCAAATATTTTCTAGTTAATAGAACTTTCATTTAATAATCTTCTCCACTTAGAAGGGTAACATACAAAAGAAGTAGAAGTTTTAGAGTAAGAATACTGCTATTTCCATACCATATAAAACTCAGTTCTATCAGAGCACCAGCCTGCCACAAGGTTACTTACTTGCAACTGGCTAAGGACAGTTTAAGATCCCATAAGCTGGGAAACACAGGTTTCAACAGCTACCACTACCTTCAGCTTTTCTTTACCAGAGGGCAAGACTTCTTTTCCTTTTTATAACACAGAAGATAACCCCAGAGTTACCACTGCAAAATAATCCTCCATAATTCTTGTTTTGTGATAAACAAACATACCTCTTCCTACATTCTTGCCACCACGGTTCTGCTGGTTTCTGTTTTTTCCCACTGCAGGGTCAGAAAGACCACATTCAAACCATCCTACAGAAATACTTAAGCTAACATCTTGACTAAATTTAAGGTGCAAAGACTAAGTAGCACCTTTTATAGTTTCTGAGCAAAGTGCCCCCACCTCTTCCCCAATCATCAGTTTCTTAAAGTGATAGAGTCACTGTAAAAGTCAGCAAACAGAGGTATTGCAGGAACCACTTGATGGCTTCTGCATCTCCTGTTTTATTAGATCCAGAATTGTTTGAGAGCATATTCTTCCTCCTTTCCTAAAGAAATACTCTTTCCAAGTATAATCTTACCATCTGCTAGTCTTGGGTATTGATCTTACCGGTTTTTTTCCTTACGCATGAACCACTATTTCATGATTGCACAGAGAATTTTTCTGTAGCTATCTTGTGTGATGAAATAAGAAGAGCTTGCAATTTTTTTTATCCAAGTGCTCTGTGCTTTCAAGGAGTCCATGGTTTTTTTTTTCTAATTAGAAAATCTGATCTTAAATATTGATAACATCTGAAATATGCTTCACTTGACTATGTCTTGCTTTTAAAAGCTCTGCACTAAAGGGTTAACATTTATTTTTTAACAGTATGATATAGTAGATGACAGCACGGTTGATGAATTTGAAAAGCAGAGGCCCAGCAGAAAACAGAAAAGCTTAGGACTCTTGTGCCAAAAGTTTCTAGCTCGCTATCCAAATTATCCATTGTCAACAGAGAAAACTACCATTTCTTTGGATGAAGTGGCTTCAATTCTTGGTATGTATACCTGTGAAACTGGGGTAACTGATCACCTGGGGTAACCTAACAGGTGGGCCTTCCAAAGATCGTATTCTAACAGACTACATTCAAGATCTGCCTTTTCCAGGGTCTGGATGCTCTTCTAATCATACTAATCAAGAGTTGGAAATGCCTAATATTCTTCAGTGTCTTTGTTGTTTGGTAGCACTACCATTTTGAAATCTGCTTTCTGACTTTCTGCACTTTTTACTAGACAGATCTTGCTTCCAGCTGTTTACCGACTCTGTTGCTTTCTTAAATATTCAATTCATTGAACACTGAAGGAGTTAGGATTTACAAACCCTCTGAAAGAGGACTTACAGACAACAAATTTTGTCAAAATGAAACATTTGGGGAAATGATTGCAAACTGATATGTGTAGGAGATCAGTTGTGTTTACTCCCTGACTTCTGAGCATGTTTGACATAATTTCTTCCAAGATCACATGGTTCATCAAGGTTACCTTAGCTTTGAATATCACCTTGTGACAGGAAGGTACTAGGAGAACTGCAAGAGTACCATGAGAAGATGTCTTGTTTTGAGTAGCCCACTTGCTGATTCTGCTGTTAAGTTTGGTTTTTGTTGAAAGATTAATGAAATATCTGCAAGAAGCAATAAAACTTGGGAGAGAGGACTCAGACGGGACACATTAACAACAAAAATATCTGAGTCCTTGGAGAGGTTGTTTCTTAGCTAGGAAGGGCTCTACAAAATTGGACTTAAACTAAATAAATCTTGTATCTACATTTAAAACTCAGCTATTAACAGAAAAGATGTAGCAAAAATGAAATTTGTCTGTTTTGGGAAGAAAAGGAACAGAAGAATGATGTCTTCTGTGACTGTTAAGAAAGGCCTCGAAATACCCATTTATTTGCCTTGGTAGAGTGAATTGGAAAGAGGATAGAATACAGATTAGGTAAATAGATAAATTATTTTTTAAATTAATTGTTCTTTTAGATTCTGCAGTTACTCCTTTATGTATTTGCATGAGATGCTCATGCTCCAGCCTTGTACAGCTGAACACGAACAGTGCTTTATTCTGTGTTGGGAGTGGCATTACATTGCTTTCCTAAATAACAGAAACTTTCTTCTAAAGTTTACTGTTGGAAATTTTACCTCCCAGAAAGGGGAAGGTTTTGGTTGTCCTTCTCCCTTTGGCTTCCCCTTCCTTCCTTGTATCCATTTGCTTCAGTGACCACAAAATTACCCCCTGCTGATGTTGCTGCTCTCCATGTAACAAATGATGTCTGTGATACAGCTTTTGCTACAAATGTATATTGCTTTGTTTACGGAAGACATGTGGAAAGCCACAAAGGGGGCTGTACTGCTGGTGCCTGAAGGACACCAGGATATGTGTAGCGCTCTTGTTTTTCTGAATTATGTTTTGCTCCAAATGCTTCACACACTTGCAAATGCTCATGAATTGTTTCACCCAATATGTGTTTGAGGCTGGTAAGTATTATGCCTATTCTTCAGATGGGTAAACAGGTACATTACCGCCTTGCCTCCCACAGGGAGGTTTTCAAAATCTTTCACCCTAACTAGCACTTGTTCTGCTCAGCTGATGTTAACTGTTAGAAGATTTTTGGTGCAGATGCTGCCACCAGCGTATAGTATGTTATGTTACATATAACAGCCATGCTTCAAACAGCACTGGACACGAGCACTTAGGACAGCGAGTACTGTCACCAACCTGTTCATATTCAGTCCCCAACCCTGCTCACATCAGTCAGGCTGAATTCAAGTTGGACATATTTCATAAATTTCCTATAGGACTAGACCCAGCCAGCACTGATAATTTGTTTCTGTTGTCTTTGGGAACAGTAGGTCTCATTCTACACCGCTCTGCACCTTGTGAAGATTTTGATACCCCTTTACTTGGTACTTGCTTAGCAAGTAAAAGTAATTGCGTCACTGTAAATGCAAGTGGAGGACTGCACTCCCCCTGGTTCCTGTATGAGGAGCTTTTATCTCTATGCTGTGACAGACCCTTTTCTGCCCTGTTACACACAGGCTTGTGTACAGGTATGTGCCTGAGTGTTGAAGCTCTCCATAAGGAAGGGCCAAAGTGCTCTGGGGCAATATGGGTAGGTCTGAGTGAATGGGGCTGGCAGCCTGCAATCAGTTCTAAACACAGTGTAGGTGCTTTAGGCTGAAGCCATGGCTGGGCTGGAAGTTAAGAAAACGGACAAAGAGCAACATACCGTGAAGCTGGCCACGTATAAGTCAGATTTTCAGTGTGCAAATATAGATGGATCTAATAGAATGTGTCCACATGAGCAGTGAAAATGTCTATTAGAGAACAACCTGTTCTCTGTTTGCTTCTGCTGAACTAAGATGAGCACCTATGTCTTTTTTATCTGTTCCCCCCCCTTCCCAAACAGGAGTTGAGCGGAGACGAATTTACGATATCGTGAACGTCCTGGAGTCATTGCACTTGGTCAGCCGTGTGGCCAAGAACCAATACTGCTGGCATGGCCGGCACAACCTTAGCCAAACTCTGAAAATGCTTCAGGAGGCAGGAGAGCTACAGTATGGAGAGTTAATGACCTCCCAGCACAAGGACCAGGACTTAGAGTACAAATTTGGAGAACGGAAAAAGGAAACAATTCCAGATTCTCAAGACAGACCATTACTGGACTTTTCAGAACCAGATTGCAACTCTGGTAGGATGATTACTAAATGTGTGATGATACACAGACACAAGTCTCTTTCTCCAGTTTACTATGTCACTTTTTCCCTTGCTTTGCTTTTAAATTAAATAATTAAAAGTTATCCTTTGCAAAAAGGTGCTGAATTCACCATGGAAGGTACAGAATTCTTCCTTTTATTCTGTCGCTAACACAAGTCTCAAAACAGATTTTTCCCTCTGTCCTACAGACTGTCAGGAAGTTCTGCTGGACAATCCAGTTCTTTCCCCACCTGTATCTGACAGCAAATGCTTTATCCTGTCAGAAAGAACCATCTTCATTTGTTCACTCTTTGCATGCTGCCCATATAACACATGATGGTTTTAAGTTGAAGTCCATTAGAGTCACAAAATTATAGTGGCACAAAACTGTGTAACATAACACAGAATCAACTTTGGAATTTCACTTTCTAAAAGCTATATCTGCAAGTTTGATTTTTTTAATTGCCCTTTGAAGATAGACTCCTGTCTGCATTAATCAGTTATTTGCTGCCTTTCAATTAATTTCTGCTCTCTGTCAAGGAAATACTTTACTTATTTTGTGTGTGAGAAACCTTCTTACTAGTTTTCTGGCTGTGATGGATGACATATGCTAAGAGGCTTGGGTATTATTTGTAACACAGCATCTGCAAACAGCAGAAAGGACAAGTCATTGCGGATTATGAGCCAAAAGTTTGTCATGCTGTTCCTTGTCTCCAAGACCAAGATAGTCACTCTGGACATCGCAGCAAAGATACTGATAGAAGAAACCCAGGATACAGTGGACCACAGCAAATTTAAAAGTAAGATGGCTAATGAGAGGCTAGTCAATCAGTCAGTGAGTAAAGAAAACGGGGCATGTTTGGACTGACAGCAAACAGACACCACTGTGTAACAGCAAAAGCAATTCGTGCATCTTTTCCCGCAACGCGTTCTGGGTTTTTTTTTTCATTGCAAATGCATATTTGTGAAAACAGAGCTTGGTGTGGGGAAGAGTCACTTTGACAATTATCTCCCAAGTTCAGCTTCAGAATAAAGAAGAAAATTCGTTGTTGTTGATTTATTTTTATGCTTAAAGCCTACTGTACTGCTTCCTGTACTGCTCTGAATGATGTTTCAGAACTGAAGCATGTTGTTTAATTTAATGGAATTAATTTTCTCTCTGGAGAAATATGTTCCTTCTCCTCTTTACTCCAGAAATCTTTTACAGATGGATGGCAGGGTTTGCTTTCAGTTAGTGAGGATTAGTACTTCAGTCCCTTGGATAACATGGGAGAACCTAGCATTAGTAAATAAATCTTCTGAGATAAAGACTTTTAAGTCTTTAAAGTACTTTTAAAATAAAGTACTTGCACTTCAGTCTTGAAATTCTACCCCAAATATAAGAAGAAATGTGAGGAGTTTAGCTGGAAAATATGTGGATATCATAGTCAGCTCAAAGATGTTATTTACTAGAGTCATAGATTTTTCTGAGTGTGTTACATTTTTAGAAATTATGAATATGTGTCCTCTTGTGATCAGCTGTGCGCTCTTGTGCCTCTTTCCCCCAGCTTTCTCTTTACCCATGTGGAGGTAGCTGCCTTTTCTGGGCAAGTTGATATAGTCACTCCCTAACCTATATCCATCAAAATGAGGTAGACAAGTTTAAACCTAAGCAGCTATGAAGTAGCAGTGACAATCAGGTGCAAGCTGGCATGGCAGACTTCATGGGAGGTGGCCTAAGTCCATCCCAATTTGATTTTGCCCACCTCATCTATGAAAGCTGTAGTGATAGTCTGGAATGAAATTAGCACATAAATATGTCCTATATGTGTTGTAAACCTGACTCTCTTATCTACTCCTGCCCTCTCTTGTTAGCAAAGGTACGGAGACTGTATGATATTGCCAACGTTCTCACCAGCCTAGGCTTGATCAAGAAAGTCCATGTCACAGAGGAGCGGGGACGCAAACCAGCTTTCAAGTGGATTGGGCCTGTAGAATTCCCTGAAAAAAATGGTAACTTGTGTAGCTTGCATTTATTTTCTTTTTGCTTTGACAGTCCCTTCCCGAGTGGTAAAAGATTGCTTTCTGTGTGTAAAGAATGGCTCAACATTCAGTGCATACCCTGTGATTATTAATTGTTGCCAGCTCAACATTTGCCCTTGTTAGGCTTTGCACTCAAGATCTGGGTCTGTGGAGGGATGTTGAAGGATACTGTGTCTCGCAGGTATTTTTACACTGACTTAGATAACTGTAGGCATAACTGTATGAATTGTGGAGCAATAGCAGATAGCACTGACATCTTCAAATCTGGGTCCACAGCAGTTCTGGGTTGCAAAATTTTGATAATTCCTTAATAATTATACACTGAATTATTTTCTTTGTAAGGGGCCGTAACAAGGTAGAGCAGGGCTGTTTCTTGCATGTGGCCCCTTCTACAAAAGCTTTGTCTGCTAAGAAGAAGATGGTGGGATAGCACATCTCTGTAAGCTGATGTTCCTTGGCTAGAAGCCAGAGCAAAGGGAACCCTTTGGCTTTGATATTTGCGTCAGGACAGTGCCAAGAACAAGTAAAATGAAGGATAATGTAAATACTATCTTAGTGCAATTTCTCCTCCTGGCTAGCACACTGGAATGTAGCTGCTACTGTAGCTGCTATAGAATTGATAGGAAGGAAGCCCTTACCTTGTCTACTGGTGCTTACTGAGTTCTAGGTTTGTTTCAGTGTTGTGAGTTTTGAGATAATACAGAGGTTGCCTCTTCCCTTAACACCAAGTTTAGTAATATGGCAAAAGCCTAAATGATGAGCTGTGTTGCCTGAAGGACTGTTGTACAATATTATGTCCCTACAGATGAGCTGAGAGGGCATAGCCCAACATCAGATCCTCTGCCAGAGACACAGAGAGGAACCTGTGCCCAGTACCAGACGAGTGCTACTGAAAAGCAAAGGTTTACACGTCACTCTTCATTTAACAGTGCACAGTCTTGTGAAGCAACCAGAAGGAAGGTCAGTTCTGAGCCTAACAGCCCACATCAAGAGAGGCAAGGTAACTACTAATGAAGCATGTTCTTTTCTATCCCACTGGACCTGCCCAAATGAGGGCATGTGCCAATTTAAGGCACTTGATTGGGTGAATCATCATAATTAAATATGTGAGCTACTCTTGGGAGATACCCATATTTCTACTGTGCATGTGATAATGAAACTTCTGGTTTAGAACCTTCAGTCAAATGCCTAAAGTTACATGAGGTGAATTTGGGCCATACTGCAATTGAATCTGCAGTTTATTTTCTGCAGGTAAATGTTTCTGTTCTGTACTAACTGCAACTATACTACAACTTCTTCTGTGAGAACTTGATTAAGAAAAATTCTTTAGCCACAAAATGCTTGCTTTATTTTATGGTTCCTAATATAGTGAAATTTACTGTAACAATCTGATGGATAGTTGTTAAAACAGATAAAGTAATTACAGGGCTTTTCACAGTTCCCTCTTATAGGAAATGATGATTTGAACACGTCTCCAGTGGGACTGAGAGTTCTGAGTGTCTTGCAGATTCTGGCTCTAGGTGATTAGTGGATGTTATAAAAATGTGTCAAGACTGAAAAATTATAGCAATTATTTTATATGGGCAGTATCAAAATATGCTTGGTAAACCTGTCTGTGATTAATTGAATGCCTCTTTGTTCTTTCAGCCTGTATTGTGAATTCAGATGAAAATTGTTCCAAAATGATAAATCTAGCAGCTGTCTGCAGGCAGAAAATGGAGGAAGATACTGGGTAGGTTGGTCTTCACTGTTGTCCAGTTGCAGCTTTGTGCTTGTCACGTTTAGTTTAAGGATAGATTCCATTGATATTGATGAGACTGAGATAAAAAAATTACCATAAAGTCTCGTTATTACAATTTTAATACTGGTAGGTGTCAGCATGGCTTTTTTTTTTTTTTCCATGGTCGTTTTACACACATCTGTACTTGTACCAGCGCTGGTGTTTTGCTTCAGTAGTTCTTTCTGTCATATGTGTTTATGTACGTCATCCTTGCATCCTTTGACCTATTGTCTGGGTAGGTTGAGCAAATTATGGTGGAAGGGCATCTCTGTCATCTGTCTTCTCTACACCTATTCCAATTTGAATTCATTTGTGAATGATTGACTAGTCAAGTGCAGCCAAAAACATTATTGGTCCATCAGAAACCTGAGAACTCTGTTTCTGTGTTACTAGAAATGATAAAAAATGACCCTTCTTGTGAACTGTGTAAAAATTGTTGTTTGGGGGTTGAATTTTTCACATTTATGTCCAAATATGTATCTCTTTGCTTCTAAGGATAAAATAAGGTTTTAATTTTGGAATAAAGGTTTTTCCTCTTTTCATTACTATTTGGGTTTTTTTGTTTTTTAGGAATAAAACTTGTGACACCGAAACGATACTAAGTTCAGCAAAGAACTCCAACATAAGCTTACCTTTCTCCCTTCTTCCGGTTCCTGGGGACTCTGATTTTTGTGTTAACCCTTTGCCTCAGGCAGTTTTCCCTGTGGTTCAGGCAGATGTGCCAAGCTTCTCACTACCAAATGGTATCAGCAGCCAGGCTTCACACCCTTCCACACCAGCAGCCTCCAAAACAGAAAATGGAAAACCTACCCTGGTCCCCAACCAACCCTTCCTGTGCTTCCCATCTTCATCCCTTTTTATGTTGTGTGGCGGTCTTCAAGAAAATAACTTGAGCGAGCCCCTGTCCACTGCAGGAGACCTGGGAAACAGGAGTGCAGAAGCTCAGGCTGCCGTACCTCCCACTGTCTGCCAAAAACGCAGCTCCCACAAGTGCTCATCGCCCTCTGCACCTGTAGATGATGAAGAGCCAGCTGCCAAAAAGCAGACGTTGGAGCACGGTGATCTGCCCCTCTCACTTGTAGTACCTAAGGTAAAGTGAATTTCATTATCACTTAGGCTTTGTCATAGTAAGGAAAGACTTTTGCCTAAGACAGTGTTTTCAGAAGGGAAAATTCAGTACACTGCTCTTGAGAGATAAAAATGCTGCCTCCCACATGTTAATAAACTTGCAAGTGGGCTGTATCAGGAAGTATAAGCATTATCTGGGAGATGTTTTCACACCACCAGGGGAAAATGGACTTGAGTTGCTTTGCATAGTGATGTGATGCTCAACTGTTCTTTGGAATTAGTGTCCTGATCATTTTCTGCAGCAAAACAATTGGTCAGAGGGGAAGAAATCAATGTAATTATTACTTCTCATCTTCCCCTGTTAGCTTGGGCTTTCCCAGACAGCAGCAGCATTGCTTACTCTACTGAGCTATAACAAATGTGATTTGTTCTTTCCTCCTACTCTCCAGCTTGAGTACCTCTCTCTGAGGCCCAGTGTTGCCCATAGCAGGCTGGTGAGAGAAAGATAATGATGATGAAGGTGATGTGTACTTATCTCAGAATTCTCTTAAATACTGAAAGTAGGGGTCAAGCTCAACACCATGTCATATAAGCCATTTGAATATTGAATATAAACCACTTGAATCAAGTGGTTTTCCTTATCATTAAAAAAGTAATCCCAGAGGTCAGCTATTTCTTATGTAGTGTATCCAAGTACTGAATGTGAACTGCAGCAAAGGGCACAGGGTTTAGGCATCACTAATATGACTCATCAAACCCCCAAACAAAAATTTTAACTTGGTGATTTGCTAATCAGGTTTGTGCTGCTCCTTTGCACAGATGCATGAGGAAGGTGCATGAGAGGTATTGCACTGTTTTATTTCAGTTTGGACTCTTCATTTCCACTTTTGTTTTTTGGTTAGAAGCCTTCTGAGTCACCCAAGGCAGAATCTCCCCCAGGAAGTGGCTGTTCAGCTGCTGTACATCTAGAAACAAATCGTCTTGACCTTGCAAGTCCTGCTGCTCCAGAGGTGGCACACAAGGAGTCTACCAAGCCTTTAGATTATCAGGAGGAAGAAAAACAATCTCAGAACAAAGACCCTGATGAACCCCCTTCAGGAAATGAGCACATCTCTAAAGAAAATGCCAATCAGCCTTTCCAACCACAGTATCTTTATGTTCAGCCTACTGCTGGTAAGGATAGCCGTGAGATCTAGAGGCACCCAAACCTCTGTATCTGTTCACTGAGCAAACAGAGTCCTACAAATAGGTGAATATTTGGCATAAAAGTCCCTGACAGCAGTTCTCTGTAGTTGTTTAGTAATTCTGTAATCTCTTGATTCAATGTGAACTATTGCTCCTCTGAAAAAAGACGTTCCCAAACATTAATAGCAAATGTGGGGTTTGCATGCCTGAATTATGTGCAAAGGACAGTTATGAATTATGAATTCTGAATTATGTACAAAAAAGTTATCCAGCGTTCAAAACTCAAAGGAGTTGGAAATCTAGATTTGGCAGTAAGCTGGCCAATATAGAACAGCAGCATCCCCTGAGTGTATGAATTTCATCACCTTCAAACTTTGTACTGTCTTGTAACATGCGTTATCAGTATAACCCCTGAAACCCAAGGCACTGGGAATGTAGCCAGCCCTGCTTGTATGACACTGTGGGGATCTAGAGGAAGCAGCTGAAAATACTGCAATGGGATTTCGTGACCACCATGTTTTGTGCCTGTGTTTGTGTGCAGTGGATGATTGCTTTGTGGGAGCAGGATGTGTGGCAGATTTCCATGACTACAGCTTTAGTCTTTGATTCACTCGTGACACAGACTGGGGTCTATGGCATTTCACTTAGGTTGAGATGCTCAGTTTAAAAATGCTGATCTTGGTGTTTTGGAAGGTCAGACAAGCTGGGAGCCAGAGCAGCTTCTGCTTCAACACAGTAGTTCAGCTGTTCTCAGCAAAATTAATGCCTCTGTGATACATCCTTGTGGGTGTCTCCCATTTGTTTGGTTTGGTTTATCTGGGGTTTTTTCCTCATTAAAAGTAATGTATATGTTTTCATATAGCAGAGGATGATTCTGGTTAGTGAAAAAGCGTTTGTTTAGCCAGGATGTTGCTTGTAATCGAAGTTAGAAGCAGAAAACAGCAAGGGGTATGGTTGGTACTTCATATGGACTAAGTAAATGGATGCAGGTACAGTGAATAGACAAGTAGGGGGGAAAATGGAAGCAGATAAGAAACAGGAGCTGGACAGAATAGTTAGGGGGTTGTGACAGTTTTCTTCCTTATTTTTTATTATTTTTGTCATAGATTACTTCCTAGGTAGACTTTTCTCTATTGTCACACCTTTTTCCTATTGTAGATAAAGTTAGAGTAGTTTGATTCCCTTTTTCAAGATGATTAATGCTTTGTTTTTTCTCTCTTTGGTTTAGGATTGAGCAGTTTTAATTTCCTGTTCTCTGCAAACCAAGCCCCTGGTGCCATCAGCCTGGCTGCGAACCAGTTGCCTTCTCTAAGTGTACCCTGTGTCATGGTGCCATCAGCAGCCTTGGCTTCCTTCCCTCTTGTCTGTTCTCCCTCATTCACCAGTCCTCTTTCCTCAGTTCCTGATGGCTCCTTCTCAGCTGCTGCCTCTACGAATTTCAGTATGTCCAGCCTGGCATCAACCACCCCTGTGTTCATAAGCACCACGGCTGTTGTCACTCCCAAGGTTTCACCCGCCCCTTCGGTGGATCCACAGCAGCCAGCTCACCCCTCTCTGCACCTGAGTCCTGTGCTTACAAGATCTTGCAGTGCTGTTAAGCTGGACTCCCCTGTGTGTATGGGACACCCAGTGACCCTTCTGAAGCTGCAGCAGGTAAGGGGAAAAGGTGGGCAGGAGTGGTGAGGAACGAGCTGTGCCAGGTGCCTGATGGTGGCATGTGCTGCAGGCTGGTGCTGCTGTGTCAGCGCCGAGTTGGCACTCTGAGAGCTGCTGTCTTCCACTTAGCTTGTGCGTGTCCATCTTAGGGGTGGCACAGGGTGTGGGACACTGTCGAAGTCATAGCCCAGCATAGCACGTTTAGTCCTGAACAGTGAAGTGGTTTTATAACTTACAGAAATTCTAAAATCCCCCAGCAATCTAAGGTTTTTTTCCCCCCATCTGACAGTGTCATTATGTGTTATGCAATGGCTACAGAAAAACACTAGGAGGACAGGAGGGTTGTGTCAGAATTCTGGAATCAGCTGGTTGCAACACTCTTCAGGTAGTAGAATCCTGGGTTATCCCCTCAGCCCTGTTCTGATCTCTCTTCACTATGTAATGGAAAAGGATACAGGGATCAATGTCTCCCAGCTGTCCTCTATTTGCCTGCTTGTGTGTAGACTTTGAGAAAACTCTGCTGAATTGCTTTGGGGTTTTGTTTTTTTCGCAAATAGCCTTCGTCAGCTCCTCTCACTCCCAAGAGTATTCGTCCTGCACATCATGAGGCATTTTTCAAAACTCCTGGAAGTCTTGGAGACCCTGTGGCATGGAAGAAAAATGAAGGCAACCAGACCAGAAATGCCAGCTCTGTGCAGAGGAGACTGGAAATCTCTGGTACCAGCCCTGACTAATTCTGCTCTTTGCAAGGGGTGGGCAGATTGTCCTCGGACCCTGTATCAATTACAAGAGAACAAGATCTTACCTGGCAAGAGGATCACATGAAAATGTCACCCCTTTGGCATGCTTCCCCACTATCCATTCACCCACTGGTTCTGTTAGCCATCTTCTTCAAAATCACCCTTGGTACAGAAATCCTTTTACTGAATTGTTCCTTCAGTGCTGATTTGAATCCAGATTCTGTGCTTCACAAAGCCTTGTGGGCATCAAATTGTAACTGTGATTTTAATTTGGAAAACTCCCTTTATTTCTGTGAGGAGATGCAAACAAATTCTTTTGGAGTCCCCAGGGGTTCTTTATTCATGATTTTAAGTGAGATGTCTAGCACTTATCTGGGGTAAGCATTTCATTTGCATGTATTCTACTTACCCTGAGTAAATCTGTGGTGAAAATGATAAACTCTTGCAGTTGTGAAAGCAACTGTCTCCTTGGTTCCAAACTATCAAACCCTGTCTCTGCAGTGCAGCCTCTTGCTTTTTATTTTTTATGTTGGAGTGGGATTAGTGCAAAAAACGATTTTTGCAGTTTCAGAATAACAGATTTTCTCAGGGTAGGATTACTTGAATGTCAGTTGGTTGTTGTACAATTCGCCCAGCACTTGTGGTTAGAAAAACCTAATAATAACACAGTATGATTGAATGTATACATGTGAAAAATATTAAGACCAAAATAACTGTGAATGTTAACATTTTTATAGTTGTGTTAATGAACTGTATTAGTCCTTGGGTTGGTTGGTTTTTTTTTTTACTTTTACTTTAAGCAAAATATGCAAGTTAGATGTAAAGAATACAAAACCTGAGTCCTTAAACAGATTTGACAAAGTGATTTGAGAGTGACAAACCACTGAGAGGACTGTGCTAAGATTTCATCTCCTGTTTAAATATCCAGTCTAGACTTTATGAGCAAGGAACACTGATAAGTCATTAACCTCACTCATGATTAGATTCAGTCTGACCTGAGTCTACTAAGTGCCTACTTAACTGTTTACTTAAGTGTACTTAAGCGGTATGTACTTAAGTGCCTAACTCTTCACTTGCAGGAATTTTGTGACTAGTTAATAGTGCATTTAGGCATGTTGGGAAGACAAGGGAAATCTTACCTATCTAAACCAGAAAAAGAAGTTGAAAAGAGCAGGAGCCTTGAGTTTTAAAGTAATATAAAAAATTATCATTATACTCTAGGAGAAGATAATGAGGAAGAAAAGTCTTAACAGTTCACATTCAGACTCCTCAAATAATAGATGGTGCTATTATCAATATAGGATATAATTTTAAGAGCTAATGCTCTTATGTTTGGGTATGTTTTCACTAATGTAGCAAACTGCAGTTAAATTTGTGCGGTCTCCTGTTCAAAAGACAGAAAGTGTTGCTGTTGACATCACATTAGCCTGGACTTTTAGCAAATGTAAGGCCAGCATGATCAGCTCTCTTTGGTACTGGTATTGATTTTCCAAGGGTAGATGCACTCTTGGATGTGCTGTTTTGTTGGTCAAGGGAAGTTAGGACTTTGAGGCTGGGGATTTGGTGAGGGAATCTTAATTTTATAATGAAAATGAAATTTAAGAAAGAATTTTAGTGAAGCTGAGAGTTTGAGTAATGTGGCCTTCTCTTAGAACAGACCAATAACAGGTTTTTGAGAGGGCTTGGTTAGCCCTGGTTGAAAGAAAATCTGTAGCAGAATTATCATAGGAAATTTCAGGGGTGATAGAGAGACATATTCAGACTGCTAATTTTTTTTTCTATTTTAATGACACTACAGTTACGAAAGTTTACAGTTTTTTCTTCTGAATTATTTCTTCTTATACACCCACTTAGATAATTTTGCTTTGAAAAGCAGTGTTTAACTAGCACAGTGCTGCCCCTGCACTTCAGCTGGCATGCATGTGTTGCTGCTGGGGCAGGAACAGGCTGCTGGGGTTCCAGGGAAAACGGTGGGTGCTGATTCTCCAAACCTTGTCTCTTCTCTCTCCCTCTAGTAAGGTGCAGCCTTTTAGTGAAATGGCAGCTGGGAGCAGGGAGGAGGATTAGAGCTAATATTGGCTCTTTGCTCCAGTTGAAGCATCATCACCTTTCTTTGTCAGTGATGTTACAGTGTGCCATAACTAACTTAACTGTACTTGAAAATGCAGGGACTGAAAATGGATTTTCCATTTCCAATTTCTGCTTACAATTTTGAGTTTCTGTAAATACAGCAGGTCTGGAAATGAGGATTGACTCCCTCTTCAGTGAGTCATGGTTGGGAAAGCAGGTTTTGAGCCTAGGAGAAAAAGGATGTTGATATGCTGTCTTGATTTTGTCAATGCAAACTTCTCACTAACATAGAGTGAGACCACTGAAGCAGTCGGGCAGCTACGTTCTGTACCTGAGCTGCTGAACTGGACTGGTGAGGGGGAATAGTTGGTTGTCAAGAGGGAATGGATTTACCTTTCCTATCTTTACCTTCACTGAAAGCTAAGAATTTAAATAAACTATGAACAACTCATCAGCAAAGTAGTTTTGGAGGAGCAGAATTTGTATTTGCACTGAGACAAGTGCATACCCAGGAAGTTCTGCAGGGTTTGTGAAACCTTTCTGTCCCAAGTCAGTTGTTGAGGAGGCTGAGCATATAACTTATACTTGAATCTATCTGCCACGTTTACATTTCTGATTGTCTTCTGTAAATTGGTGCTATTTCTGTATTTAAAAAGCTGTATTTTTAATGTAAAGCTGCTTCCAGTTTGGTTTTTTTGCATTGCTAGTTTAATATAGACATTAATTTTATTGCTGTTTATAACTGTTCTTCAGTGATTAGACGTCCTGCTTTTCCTGCTCTCTAGCTATCTGTTTACCTGTCAGCATATAGCTTTACTCCAATCACACTGTTGGGTTGAATATTTTTTTATACTATCTGTTAGCAAAATATTGAACTTTTACAGAATAAAAAATGAAATTAAAACTGAGGCTCTGATTTCAGTATGGAAGGCTTTCAAGGACACCCTTGAAAAGAAATATTCCTGCACCACACGTCCAGGTGAGGAGTCTTTGTTGGACGTGAGCACTGAAGGACTAGCAGAGGATAACAGCTCGCCCCAGTGGCTCCAGCACCCAGCTATTACATGCAGCATGGGCACAATTCCCACCCAGCTGTTGCAGGCACAAGGACCAGTGCAATGTAAATTGGCTCTTAAAGTCCTGGAGCAGGCCAGGGCAAGAGTGGGTGACCCTGGCCCAAAGCCATGCGAGGTGATCCTGAGCCCACCCCAGCACTGCCAAGGGGCCTGCCCAGACCCATGCTGGACCCCTGTGTCCCTGCAGCCGTCCCTCGGTCCTGCTCTCCACAGGAGGGCAGCAATGCCTGCCTGACTGTGGCCACAGACACCCGAGGAGCTGGTGCTTGCTTTGCGTCCTTAGAGGCACCAGCTGCGTGGAAAGAGCAAGTGGACAACACAGCCACAGACCTGTGGCTTCCCCTTCCCTTTCTCCTGCCCTTCCCTAACCACAAGCATAAGACACAGCTTGGCCCAAACCAAGTTTGCTCCCATTAAAATCAACTGCAGGTTCACTATTGATTTCAGCAAGCCCAGTATTGCCACCTTACCCTTGCCAGAATTAAAGTGATGTGAGTTAATGTCTCATGTTAATGTCCCATGTCACCAACAACAGCTTCAAAATGACTGTGAGTTGCAAATGGTTGAGATGCTCAAAAATCATTTCTAAAAGGAAAACTCAGCAGTTCACTCAGTGTTGTTTTTGGACTTTTTCTGACCTGCTACTCCAACAATAATACCTTTTCCTTTCAATTGATACAGAAAAATTAGAAGTTTGGTAAGATTGAATACATTATGAGAATCACTTACAAGCCCTAACCCTGCTTTAGCTGCACTGATGGGACCAGGAGGAGGAACAGAGCTGTATCAACAGTTCTTGTCCTCACTGGTGCACTTGGAACTCCCTTTTTTTGAAGTAAAAAATAGTTAGGGAAGTACACCACACTCCATCTGATTCAGTTCTCTCTATGAAAAAGGGAAATGAACAAGCAGTTCATTGTGGATGAATGTCTTACTGCTCCCCAGCCTGGGCTGGGCAGCCCAGAGCCAGCTGGGAGAGCCACCCCCTGGTGCTGGAAGGTGTTGAGCACTGCCAGCAAACCCAGCCAGAGGCAAGCAAAAGGGAAGCCTCCAATGAGTAGCAAAGCAAAGCCTGCTCCCACCATGTCCAGGGAAGCAGGTCTTCACCAGCTATCTTGGTCAACAAGGAAGGTTTCTTTAGAAGTGCTTGGGTCATGGCAATGCTTTCTCCTTCTAGCCCAGAGTTCCTCAGCAAGGCTCCATGGCCTGCTTAAAAATTTAAAATTTAATAGCTTGGGATGTAAAGGAGTGAAAAGAAGGGCTACATACACGTCTGAGGCAAATTTAAGCCCTGCTGACTGTGATCATCTGAGAAGGTCCATGTGTGCAGGAAGCACATCATGTTAGTGATTATCATAAGTGTGCATTAGTGTCCAGCTTCTTTCCAGATTCATTTATTGCACCAGAAATGCAATGAGAATTTTTCAAGCACTTTCTCTAAGGATTCCTAAGCAATTAAATGAATTCTAATCATGTCAGTCAATGCCTGCTTAAGTTCTGAGAGCACAAAGCCTTCCCCCATTCCCCTTGCAGGCCATGGTAACTTTGTTTGTGGGTGGCAAAAGGCTGCATTGCTTGTCCATAAAATGCTGGGACCTCCAAGTCTGCTATCACCAGACCTCCTAGGAGACAAAAACTTCTGCCTCAGCTGGAGCTCCTCCATTTTACTGCATTTTCCAAAGAAATAAATTCTCATTATGGTCCTGAATGTGAGATGCCAGGCTTTTACGCCTTTCCCCTGCCTCTGGCTGGGTATTTCTCACCTTGGATGTGACAACAGTGTAATTTCATAGATGATATACCAAATCTGGGTAGGAGGGGAGCATGAAACTTGTTTTTTTCCAACAGCTGCTTTCTTGTTTCAAAACTAACAGCTATGAGCCAACAGTTTGCACTCCAATCCCCACAGCGTGGTGGGATAGCAAAGGCAATGTAGAGAGACCAAACAAACCATCTTGGTAAGTGCCTGTAACAGCAGCTGAAATGGGCCAAGTTGGACCAGGTTTAATCTTTTGGGAAGAAAAGGGAAACTATTTAAAGCCTAGAAAATAAGAAATAAAGATGCCACAATAAATTGTCCAGAAGGAAACACCTCCCTTTTTTGGGCAGCCAATTCTTCAACGCTAAAGAAAATGCTTTGCCTCTCCGTAGTCTCTGCATCTCACTGATAACCAACCAGCATGTAATTTAATCACCCTACACCCCTTCAAAACCTTGATTAACTGGTAACGATTTGTTCTGTGCCTGAAATGCCCCAGTAATTAAATGAACATAAGGTAGAAGATGTCAGGGAGGAGTTGACTGGAGCTCTGCTCTGAGGCTTGCTCCAAGTAATGACAAAATCCTCCACTTGGCAGCTCACCTACATTAGGGGCTTCATCCTTATTGTACTGAAACTCGGATGTTTGGAAGATGATGGTAAAAAATATCTCTGCAGGCACTCTAGGCCTAAGCGGCAAACACTCAAACACTCGTGTTCTTCTCTGCCTTTATAGTAACACAATGCCAGTGATTTCAGTGGACTCACTCTTGGTCTACCTTGGCTTGAAGGGGAGGAGGGTCAGTCTCCTGGTTCTGGAGTTCTTAATTCTACCCATTATCTGCTGCACGTCGCTGAGCAAAGCAGCCTTTGACTTCTCTAAATCCAGAGAATTGGCAACCAGGAATATCACCTGGCCTCACAAGAGCTGAGGGTCTAGCTTGTGGATGTGGAGGAAAATCTAAAGAGTGCAGGGACCAGCCCTGTTGAGCAGGTCAATATACTCACTGACTTGAAAATCATTTTGAAAATAATTTGGGGATTTTCTGCTCAGCCTTGCTTGGGTCTTCCCATTATTTGGACATGTCAGAACCTACTAGCTTGGGACAGCATCAAAACCTGCTCTTGTGCTCCTGCAGTACAAGCCTGATGGTTTTGGTATGACCTTCCCTTGATGTCTGATCATTTATTGTTAATATAAGATTCCACTCTATCATTGTGTGGCAGAAATCACACAGTTTGAAGCCCTTATGCATATAAGACATTTACAAAAACTTTTGAAATGCATTAGAAAAAAGAGTATTTTAAGAGGCTGAGAAAGCAAAAGCTCTTCCCAGCATATACAATTAAAGAGGAAAAGATGTTTCAGGGAATATATTTTGGTATAATCAAATAACTATGCAATGCCTTGCCAGAGTAGCTAGGGCTGAGCTCCAGGAGCCTCTGTAGGGGATAAAAGGATTCACTTAGGCGCCAGCCTCCCTCCTGCCCTGTTAAGAGTCTCTCTGGACATCTCTTCAAGTTAAGGCAAGCTGCAAAGTCCTGCACAACCCTAGCAAATTGTTATCTCTGGAAAAAAAACAGCAGACAGGAAGAAAGTACCAGACCACCAGCTTTTTCCTAGCAAAGTCTTTGCTGTTTGTTATTTGCTAAAGATTCCTGTAAACCTGCCCTTGGCTTTCTCAAGACACGAGCTTAATTAAAGATAGTAAAATGAATCTCAAAGGTTCATAAACCTTTTAAGTCTGTTGGAGCTCAGAAAATTTTGATCTGGATTATGATTTTGAACAGAAAAATGTTATTTTTGTAATTCTATGCAAAATTGGGTCATACTTATTTGCTCTGTTTCATTTTCAAGGAGACATTCTGCTTGGCCAATATTAAAAGAAAAATGAGATGCAAAGACAAGTAGCAAAAATCCCTCCCTGAAGTATCTCCCCATGCAGGGCTATGAGGCACCAACAAGGTCTGAGTCATGACACTGACCTGGTTCCTTCTTCAGGAAAAACTTGTGGCAGGGCGCAGCAATGGCTAGCTGCTCCCCAGGGAAGGATAGCTGGGAGCCAAGGGTGGCAGCAAGGTTGGTGGAGGCAGCAGCCTCAGCAGCCAGGAGCTGGAATGCCCATGAGGGTCTGGTTTGGGCCCAGAGACAGCGGCCTTGGCCAGATGCAGCCCAACAATCACCCAGCTCAGCAACCAGGCTGCTCTGAGGCCGAGCCAGAGGCTGAGCCCAGGCACAGCTGCTACGCAGCTGCCATCCAGCCTGGGTGAGACCAGCCACAAAGCTGAAAAGCAGCTACTTTTCAAGGGAAAGGAGGGGCAGTGTCTCACCTTTAGCTCTCTTCACCACAGCCCTTATCAGCAAAGGAGCCCACCTTGGACTCAGGCAGCCAAGGTCCTCAACTTAGCCAATGACATATCTGGACCAGGGATGTCTCCAAGACAATGACTTTAACACGTCATTCAAGTTCAGGTGAATAAGGCTAAGGTGAAAAAGGCTAAAATTAACTTAACTCTGCAGAGCCATGTCCACAGAGATGCAGAAGCTTGATCATATTTTCCAAAGGAAATTGGCTTCTGCTGTGTGAGAGTAGATTCCAAGATATGGAGGAAGGTTAAAATGACTCTGTTTAATCCAATAGTGTGCTAATGAGACAAAGTGATTAATTACACCTCTATAATGAGAAAGAGATTGTGTAAAGGCTTGAATCAGCTTTAACATATCACCTTGTAAACTGACACCATGTTCACATATACCTACTGACATCTCTAGGCTCTAATTACTAGTGTTTCTCTGTTAAACCAGTGTAATTAAGAGGGAGAGAGACTGTCTTGGGCTCCTCCTTGGCCAGAGGGAGCCTGGCTGAGAAGATTAATCATAACCAGATGGGAGTAAAAAGAACTTCCCCCTGCAGCAGTACTTCAAGCAGAGGACATTGGGATCAATGACTAGCAGCATGAAGAGACAGATTAAATATCTTTCCAACCAGAGGATCTGTGGTCTCTGTTGTGCTCACCAGGGTCAGTTGAACACAGCCATTTGTGGGATGATGGCAGCAGCTAGCACTCACTGAACAGTAACCCACCCTGGAGGCACAAGGGGAATTTTGCCCTACTACACTGGCTAAAGCTCTCCTCTAGCAGAGTCAGAGCATTTGCTAGAACTGATGGATTTTTGTTCTTAGCAGCTTATCAGAAAGCTATATCATCAGAAGTTTGCATATCCCTCCAGCTGCCGAGCACTGCAGCATCTAATTGCCACACTCGAGGTGCAAATACCTGCCTAACCACAACTGATAATACTCAAGCTCTTTTCTAAAGGGAATTAATTTTTCTATGTCCTTCTTATCCTTTCAAGTTGTTTCCTGTCTGCTCACCAGCCATATAATTTGTTTACAGCAGCTTGAAATTGTATGTGAGAGGGGCAAAAAAACTATTGAGAACACTTTGGAGGACAACATGCTGAACTGAAACCGATTCTATGGAAGAGGAGAATAAGAAAATAAATTCAGAAACCTTTGTGGTAACAGCAGCCAGGCAGTGACCTACAGCTGTACCAGAATAGAAGCTAGGTAATTTCCATTTCAACCTAGGAAAATGTGAAACAACTGTGAGATGATCACAGGTTCAGAAAAAATTCTTCAGAGTGAACAATGTCAGCAAATCCAAGCAATCAGTCACTGAGTATTGCACTGGGACATTTTCTCATGCCAGTTTTCTCATCCCCTGAAACTGTTCACGTGGTCTTCTGTGGGATTGCAGTAGCTGGCACAGCTCTGGTGTTCATCCAGCACTGCACAACAGCTGGAGACAGCACTGCCTCTGCCTGTGTGCATTAAGTGAGGGTGAAACCCTTCGAGTCAAACACTCTGCATTTCCAAAAGATAGCTCCTCATACGAACATCTCCCAGGGATTCCTGTTATATCACTGCATTTTGACATATTCTGATGGGTTCCATCACTCATGGTGCAAACCAGATGCACATCCTAATTAAGTTCTATAAAATAGGGAAAATGTTACAACTTAAGGTAAATCCATAGATGTGCTGCCTGGAAAGTGGCACAATTGTTCAGGCACGACCTCCCTCACCCATCCATCTTGCTTCAAGGGGTAATTTTCTCTAGGATTGCCTGCTTTTCTGGGAGTGGAGGAGTTCCATGTCAGGGAGGTGTGTTCACATCCTTTGAGAAGGTAAGCGAATGTAACTGTATCACTTCTACAGGGACAGTCCTGCCTTTCTTGTCCCAAGTTGTCATTTTCTTTTCTTTTTTTCCTGTATTATCAAGTCATTGATTCTACTGGAATTGCAGAATAAAACTTTTGCTCATTCAGGTAAGTCATGAATTCTGTCAGCAGAAACTCATAGATTTGAATCCATAAATCACATTTGTGGTTTCTGTTAGAGGAGTCAAATCTTTTTGTGCTTTCTCTCAAGATAGTAAAAGTTATACCATGAGTAAAACATCCATATATATTTATATATAAAACACTGAAGGTATTTTTTAAACTCTCGGTTTAGTGGATTCAGCATTCAGCCTTACCACAATCACCTCCTATTTTTACCAGTGTGTAATTCAACTGTGCAGTTTTGTTTTGTTTGGGAGTAGATTTTTCATTGAATATCCTGTTGCATAGTGGCCCAGTTCCAGGGGATTTTGGGAATGAATAAGTCATTCCTATGGGACATCGGTCATGCTGTAACATAGATTAAAAAAATCCTGCTTTGGACCTGGATTAAATATCACTGGAAACACAACAGAATTCATATTATGACATACTACAAGAAGAGCGTTTTTTGCACAAACAACAAAACTATCAAAGGAGGTTGCTTTGATGTCTGCTTCCTAAGGCTTTCCATTTTGTGAGGCTTGTGGGACTGATTTCTCTGAGTACAGGACAATGGATGTAGGTGGAGATGTGAAGAAAATTAATGCCTAAGAAAAATATCTTGGCAGCATGCTAGTTAAGCTAAGGTGTCTCATTGCAAGACATTTTTTAATGCCTGCGGTAAGGTCATATCATGTGAGATTGTTGTCTCACTACATTTATCTCAACTAAATTCTGTCCTATCAACACTTTGTCCCTGGAGCAAAGTGTGCCAAAATGTTCATAGCTTCTGATTTTATGCCATTGTAATGCACATCTTGAATGGGAGCTGTACACACTGAAAATATTTCAATTTATATGAAACCAAGCAACATTTCTACTTAGCAACAAATGGTTGTGAGCACTTCACTGCCATGTCCAAACCATAATCTGCTGTGGCCAGGAAAATCACACACCAAGTATGATGTATTTGAAGAGCTGAGAAAAGTGCTAAATGGGTATTCTAGCTAACATAGAGAGATGGAGTCTACTACCCTATAAAACTACTGTTTGGCTATGTAGGGCTTGATATTTTTTCAGAAAGGTAGGAATGGAGAGATAGAAGTGGAATAGTCTCCAAGAGCTCCTAACAGCCTAGCACTGCTCCTCATCATCTATTCAACACCATTTTGTCACAGTTCTTAGTGCACTTGCAGCTGATTCTTCTTCCAATCACCTTCTCCAGATAGAGAATTACAAAGGTTTATTTTGGCCCTAAGAAACAATTTCCAGAAAGTCCTAGACACAGATGCACCTCAATAATGGGGATCTCAGAGGACAAGCAAGTGGGAGCATCCTTCACTACACAAGTGCTGATATGTTCGAGTTCTGCCAAGCTTTGTCCACAGGAACAGCTTGCTTATTTCTAAGCAAATACCAACTGTGATGTTGAGTAAGAAGCTTTCTTAACTCCACTTTAACCACCCCAAGTCCCCAGCATCAGCAAAACTACAGCTACTCAGTTTTACAACACTAAAGCTTCTACCAAGTGACCTCAAATTGATGACAGTCTTCAATAATGACATCTGTAATGCTCCACTCAAGACCCGAATATGCTCATAACCCAAATATACTTTAACCACTATGTTATTTGGGGGTTTCTTGGGGTTATTTTTTTGCATGTATATGTGACATACAGTCCTGCATAGGAGGGGTTTAGAAGAACCCTGAGCAAGTCAGTGCTTTAGTCTGGGGTTCTGACAAGCACTAGCAATGTCTCCAGCTGGAATGAATTGCACAAGCTGCTCCTAGAAATGCAGCATTGTTGACAATAGCTCAACTGCAAGAATAAAACAGGTCTGGGTCCAGCCAGCTTGCCAGTGCCTGCTCTCATTTTCCCTCTTTGTAGCCAGGTACATACATTTCCTCAGGGTATGTGCAAAGTATAACCTGTGCACTGGGCATTTATTCTGTTGGATGGGAATTTCAAACAACAGTTAAGGTGCATAGCTGCTGCCTCTTTATGTAAAGATAATAGCTACTAACCTGACAGTCTTTGGTCTCAGATGATGTCAGACTCTGGCTGTGCCAAGGATCAAATTATGTTACTGCCTCCAGGGATCATCTCTATCATGTAGAGCTCCCTACTCTTTTCCCCAGCATTACAAAGTGATCATATTGCACTCATATTCCAAAAAGCAGTAAGTGATTTCAGCTTTCCTTAGTAAGCAAGAAATTAAATCTATGCATGATATAAACAGAGTAGGGTTTTCCCGGTTTCTAAACAGTTTAAAAAACACAGATGATACTGTCTTGGCATCTCTTTTAATTTTCCTTATGTTTATTGCTCTTCTACCCAGGTAGGAGTTTTCCCAAGCAGCCATAAATTGTCTGAGACTGAAAATATCTCAACAGCAGAGGAGCACAGGCAATAATTTCGATTTCTGCTCGTGGTTTCCATCTTGGAGAGAAAGATGTCATTCCTCACATTGTCCGCAATTTTTTTTTTAATTTTCTGAAAAACATTTTTTTTGAAGACTTCAGCTTCTGAGAGTTTTCAGAAATACTTTTCCTTGATAGCCCTTGGCATTTTTTTGCACAAAGTTATCAGCCCTCACATGAGAGAACAAACAATTTCCATGTGGGTAACATCATGCTTCAAAACTCTGGTTTCTGGAGCATCATTCCATGACTGCTCCCTGGCTAACTGATACCTCCTGAACATGTAAGGCTCTGCAGGAAGCTAAACTGTCCATTCAGTCATCTGCATACGAAGAGCTGTTGGTTTGAGTGAGGAAGTGAAAACATTATAGAGAGGACGTTAGAAAAAGTCCACCTTCTCCTCCTCTGGGAAAACCAGGCAATTTATTAAAAGGAATGAATAAAACACACTGGAGAGTGAATGAATATCATCAATGCATGTTAGAAGGCATAAATGCACACTCATAACAGAGATGGTGGTGGTTTGGGCAGCTTTGCTCTTTCCTTTTAGTCACTTATCAGTAGCCCATAAATCCATCATCTAATACTGTATTTTGTAAATTTATTTTAGCTAACTCCATGTTGGTTGTACAAACTGTCCTTTTCTGGGCAGTAACATACATCCTTTACGAAGAGAAAGACACAATTCTCTGCCTCCTCTAGTCAGATGCATTTATTGCTTGCATTAAAAGCATGCTGGGATCCTGTACTGAACCCGTATGCACATCTGAAAACATAATTCCTGCCCTGAAAATTTAACTCCAGTTAAAGTATGCTCAGAGCATCCCCAACAACATCCTACAGTTAAGGAGACTGCACTAAAATACCTGTGCTCTATTCCCATCACCAGACCAACTGCAAGTAAATTAGCACAGGAAGCACTTACAGGGCCACGAGTGATTTAATAAAGCCATCAGTCAGAATAATGTAAGGAACATGCACATAACTCTACTTTCTTTGAATCTGATTGGCACTTCACACATCCTTTGCCTTTAGAGGTTGGTTTGGATAGCACATACAACCCTCTTCCAAAAACAACACCCATTCCACCAGTCTGGACCTGGTGAACATAAAAAGGAATGTTCTCTAGAGTTTTTAGGAGTTCCCAGCTCATAAAGGAAACATGCATTGGGGTGGACTTCAGAAAGACTGAAATTATTGTAAAGGCTTCAGTGTGTTGATGCAAAAATCAATTTATTTTAATATGGCTTTAAATAATAATTGTACTGCCACAATAGTGTTGTTTAGATGGCTTTAGATGTAGAAATGTAAATTTCTGCAGTAGGAGACACGTTCATTTTGACAAAGTAGTCTATTTGAGTTAACTGGATTTAAAACAATTATTTGGTGACACTGACAATATGCTTTGAAAACTATTTTGTTTTAAAGCTAAAGTTACTCTCTCATTTTCTCTTGGTTAAGGTCCTTTATTTTACCTAAGCATACATGAATGTTTTCCTTCTTAATCAGGAGCAGAGGATAACCATGGAGCTCTGCCAGGCTGAGCCCCACAAGGAACACATGCAGTTCATGTCACCGGACTGCAGACACCACACGAGCAGGGTGAGCTCTTTAGGGCTGGGTGCTGGGGCATATCTGAGCAGAGACACCACTCCCTTCTGACCTACTGGACCTGGGGAAAAGGAATAGTTGAAGAAGGTTTGTGAAACAAAATCACTTTAAAATATCCCTACTGCAAAGTTATATATAAACTAAAGTATAATAGTATATACCATTTTTTAATAGTTAGGTATATAAAGTTATATACTTTACTATTATACTATTACTATTATAAAGTAAGTATCTTAACTGCAGAGTTAATAGGAGGAGAATCCAGTGCCCGTAATGCATAGGCTAGGACAGGGTCCCACAGCACCCAGGCTTTTCTTCCAGGCAGCCCATGCATCCTGATGGGCTATGATGGTTTCTTGGACACCATCACTCATCACTCTGGACACTCTCCAGCTCCCTCCCCCGAGCCCATTGCCCCAGCGCTCCGAAGCAGATGTTCATGGGGTAATGTCTATCCCACACTGGCCACAGGCCCTGGCAAGTGATACCCTGATGCACAGCACTTGGAGAAGGCTTGTGTCTCTGGAGGTGCTGAATGTGTGAAACGGCCCTCTGCCCTTGAGAGCTTCCCCATACTCAGCTGAAGGGCATTGTCCAGCTGACAGCTCCCCTGAGGAAAGTGAGGTATGCTCCATGTCCTTCTAGCACGGAAGGGTGGTTAACATCCCCTCCCCAAGGCACTTCTTAAACTACTTAACATATATTTGCATTCATATGAAATCTAATGTAATTTAGAGACCTAGAATGTAACTTATTGTTGTATTCATAAGCCCTAGGAAAAAAGCAGCATCAAAGAAACTCAGCTGAGTGTGGGCCCCATAGTTTCTGATATGCTCCTCACAGGCAAATGGCCTTTGCCGTATTGTGATGTCCAATAGAAGAAGAATGGGAATAAAACTTCTCACTTCATCTTTAAAAAATTCAGTCTAATCGGATCTGGCAGGAAAGTTATTTACTTTCAATAATCTAAAGAACACAACTACAGGGCAAACTTACC
Source organism: Ploceus nigricollis (assembly GCA_013399945.1). Lineage (NCBI taxonomy): Eukaryota > Metazoa > Chordata > Aves > Passeriformes > Ploceidae > Ploceus > Ploceus nigricollis. The sequence continues at coordinate 978,211 of VXBC01001505.1, forward strand.
TGGATGATTTATGTGTATAGTCCTCTATCTATCTTCACTTGTGTGTATAGCTCTCTATCTTCCCTTGTCTCTGTTTCTTTTAAAGCTTAACCTTCAGGCTGAGTGACCTGGTTAATCCTTAGTCTGAGCCTAAGCACAACATTATCATAATGTTTCTCAGCCTCCCAAAAACACCTCAACCCAGGTTTAGCCAATTTATTCCTTCCCAGAAAAACCTGTGAGTTCGGTTGTTCCAGAACACGAAACATTTCTTTCTGAAAATTTTTAGCCTGTGTTACATTAACTTAATTGAACTTCTCCTCAGCAACAAAACCATAATAAATGTTCAGTTTCCATTGCACAAAGGGAAAATCAGAGTACAGTCTGCTTTGCTTCCTTTGCCTGTGAACTAATGAACACAGACCATAAATGACTATCTGCAAGACATAGTTATCTGTCCCTGCAAAAAGAACATACACTGCAGGAGAAAATGAGATTGCAAGAAAGAGAGAAGCTGGAGGATTAATAATTACAGGAAAGGAAACTCATTTAGGAGCCTAACATGATCATTACGTAACTAAGCTTTGTTCAAGACTGTTCAGATGATAAAGCAGTATACACTCAGAATCAGCTAATGACTTGCTTGAAATGTATTACAGGCTAAGGGGCTTTTTAGCATAAGCCTTGACCAAGCCTTGATCAAGGTGACTGATATTGTTAACTGATTATTTTTAAATGTGGTCTGTACACACAAAGAGTGCTTTCCTTCCCTCAGAAATTAAAATGGCTCTTACCTTTTACAGAAGGTTTGTCTTTACAAGGCATACCAGAATTTTCCTAAGTCTTGCCCTTCTGGCTGCACATCTCCTTCAGTCCAACAGTGCCAACAGGGAAGACCAGCCTCATTCACTCCTCCAGCAACAGGAGTGAGTCTCAGCTAGTTCTGCTTCTAAATCTGCTCTTCCAAAAAACAAGCCACCTTTTAAGAGTCAACTAGCCAGAATGGCCAGCTCAGACTTGAACCATAATCCACATTATCCCCCAGCTACCTCAACAATCTAATATTTTTCTCTGTCCCAGCCGGTGGAGGGATGTCAGGCTGTCCATCTTCTGCTAGGTGGCAGCAAAGCCAAAAAACCTGTGGCTTCTCTGTTTTGTCATCAGTGAATGATGCTCATGGTTTTCATGGTCTTCTTTCCTTCCTATTAACCCTTCCTGGTAAAGGAAAGTAGCCCCATCTGCTTTTTCATGGTCCGTTTCATGTCATTCCAGACACAGAGTTGTTTTTCCCCATAGCTCCATGTATGCCTCTCTTCATGGTGGAAATGAACCCATTTAGTCCTAATACAAAAAACCAGAAGAACACAGGGAAATGAAAGCATGATAATAACTGCATGCTTATCAACATGGAAACAATGTTGAACCACTCCAATAGTTTTTAGCCCTTCTGTATTTCCATGGCAGTGCTGTTCTTTTTGGCAGAAAAAACCCCAAGAATATGTTAACATCCAATCTGGGACAAAGTCAAATTTAACTTTAATTGGTGGAAATCTAATATTCACCAATCTATAGTATTTTTAATCAGATATTATGAAAATGCATATTTTTTCAATAGTTCTGATCAAAATTTCTATTGTTTCACTGTGCTAGAGAGATGTGTTGCATATTAAACTACAGCATAAGAAGTGTAAATGTATCAGTTTAGTAAATTCATCTGAAAGTTCAGAAAAGACACAACAATGCCAATGTGTCACAGGGATTTGGCATGAAATAAATTTATGAATTTCAAACTTGTTTCATTTTAATGGCATCCCCAGGTTCAGATATGATGCTTGCCTGGGAAATGAAGTGCTATGGATTAGATGAATGGAGGAATGATTGAAACCAAATCACCCTGTACTTGCTTGGAGTGCCAAATCACACCAGTGCATGCAAAAGGTTTTCATTTCTAACGTACAATTTTTGCAAAAATTATTATAATTTGTTCCTTAATTGCTATAAAAGATTGGGCACTCATAGACAGTGGATAGCCAGTGACCATGTAGATTTATAATGACATTTAGCAGAAGATAACAGCTGTGTACAAACACCAATGTGAAAGATGCATTCACTTACAGTCACTGCAGCCCCCAAGTGGCAGTGCGACGCAGAGGGTAAAATGCCCTCTTGATGTCAAAACTTCAGCATTGTTAAAGTAATAACAGTATTTATTTATGTGTATTTATTTATGTCTTCAAAGCACTTTGTAAGGATTAACTAATGAATCTTCACTACATATCTGTGAGGAAGACATTTTGTAGATGAGCTTATGCACAAAGAGATGCAATGATTTATCCAATGTCACTACACAGTCAACGTTAATGGAGACTAGTACACAGTGTTCATTGGACCACATTCACATTGGGAACAGGGTCTTAAATATTTCATTAAAATGACATTGCACACCCTTCTCATCCAGAGCAGAACACTACTGCAGCTGTGACATATGTCCCATACAGAAACAAAATGATCTTGTGTAGGGTCATCTTCTCTACCTCTTGTCAAATATGCTGCTCTGTCTCCTCGGTTTATTCCCACAATATTGAATACAAAGAGAAATTATAGTACAGTGTAATTACCTACACACTCTTCCACAACTTGAATTCTTTTTAATTAGTACTTTATATATAAAATAAGAGGATTGCTTGAGAAAAATTTCTTTTACAGATCTGTCTAGTTTCTCGGTTGCCATAGTTAACTGTCCTAATGCAGCTCTAGCTAAAGGAGTTGGTAAAAACATTATAATTATATGCCTGCTCCTGGAATTCACAGTTGGAACCAGCTCCTTGTTTACAGGATGATAAATTACTGGGCCAAATTCACAGGGCCCGACACAAAGGACAAATGAAACGCTAACAGCCAAAGAGACAAGCGCTCTTAGCTTGCTGCAAACCACTCCTCACCACTCTGCCCTGCGAGCATCTCCTCAACCCCCTCTTAGTCCAAACAATTCCATTCAGAGGTGTTGGCTACCTCAGCTCACGGGGACTGAACGGAGGAGGGAATTTCATGCGTAGCCCTAGCAGCACATCTGAGCAAACAGGAGCTTTTGGCAGCCCAGAAGAAACAAAAAGGAGCAGGTAACACCGTCTTCCACTGCTGCATCTGTTTGCAGTGCATGCTTCCTTGCACACTGGGACAACACATCAATGTCACTTATACCTTCGGTCACCAGACACAAGCGATGCTTCAGTCCCACTCCTACTTCCATTCTATCATAGCATCACTTCCATTGCACCTATAATCCCTCCACAAAAAGAGCAGATAATGAGGAGAAAGCCAGAAACATTAGACAATGTCGCATGTCAGAGCACCTCAGTCGTGGCTGTCATTCACAGCATGAAAATATTTAATCCTAAAGGTATGTACAGCCCACTGGAACATTTTACTACAGCTTCAGCTCCGTGGTGATCAGAGCTTGGGAAGCAGTTAAAGGATGATATATGTGAATTTAACCTGCTCCTCTTTTGTGACCTGCATACTTACAGCACTGCTCAGCTTTTAACTTCCCTTGTTCAGGATCTCCACCTCAGTATTGTCACTGAAACCTATCACTGATATAGGTATCTCATTGCATCTTTGTACTGTTAATTCACTCAGACCTGAAGAACAAGGAGGATGTCTGTCCTATTTTATTCATCATTTCACTTTTTGAAAATTTTTCTTTCCTGTCTACAGCGGAAACTGGTTTTGTCTCACTGTTTGTTGTCTTGCTTTTGCTGTATGCTAGACTGTATCCTGCTTTCCTCCAATTGTAGCTAAGGTAGACAAAGCCTTAAAGGGAAAAATTAGTTTGAACACTGACAAAATTCTACAGGGATAAGTCTGAAACAAAGGAGATGTCTATATGCCTACCTGAAGCATCTGTAAACCATAAAGTAGTTAGAGTAAGCCTTCCTTCTTTTTCCTTCCCAAACTGCTCCAACCTGTTAACATTTTGATGTTTGTTCAACTACATCAGAAATAAAACAGGATATTTATGCCAAAAATGCATGATTTTTTGTTTTAGACAATAATAATTTCATGTCTTTTCATTGTAAAGCAATATTAGCTCACTTCTCACCAGAACAGACATCCTTTCTTTCCCTTAATTTCTGCATGTTCTGCCTCAGGTGAATGGTTAGTAAAGGGTCAAAGTTGGATCAGTTTATTTATCCAAATAATCCTGTTAAGAACAGCAGGGAGTCCAAAGGCTGGTAAGAAAAATAACCCACTTGTTGAAATGTTTGGACCAAGTAAGGGAAAATGAATCCCATCTGTTTTTTATATATTCTTAAGGCAGAATGAATAACCAATGCAGGAAAATAAATTTCTGGCGTGTTTTAAAATCATCATTTAAAACTAAGAGGCAGTTTTCAGACAGTAGGGGAAAAAAAGGTTTTTTTGGAAATAAATATTCTACCAGATTCCTGGGTTTTAACAGTAGGGCATGGAGATTCAGTTGGACATAAACCATTACTGAGTGGTAGGTTTGCTACACTTGGAAAAATGGGCTACTCTTTTTCCACGCAGCTTTTAAGCACCTGTTCTTATAGATACCACCAAAGTAGTAGATTGTGTCTCCTAAATGTATTTAATTACATTTAATAGCACTTCATCTCAGACATTACAAGCTGGGAATGAAAAGAATGCCTGGGAATGAAGGGAGCCGCCAGCCCTGGAGAAAAGAGACCAATGAGGAGAAGTTCCTTCAAAACAGGATCAGCCCCTGCTCTAATTGATTTTTTTTCCAGTTTCTGACCAATTCCATAAAATAGAATATTATTTCTTATGTATGCATTTCATGAAAAAATAATGGGAAAATGCCAGGAGAAGAAAACTATTGCCAAGGCACCTATCTGAACAACCACAGCATTACAGATCCTGTTATAGTTTATAGCAACTGGGATTAGAAATACCAGAGTACCCTCCTGCCATTCTTTTACAGACAAATCTGGGCTCTTCCGAAGCCATGCCTGCCAGATTAGGCCTGTAGCACTGATTTCCAAGGAGACATATGTTAAGTGTTGACAGGCAGGATTCAAAGCCCCTACTACTTTGAATAGGCCTTTGGCACTGTGAACGTTTTGGATCAATGTCATCGTCTAGTGGATAAGTAGGGCAGGAGAACCTATTTGTTTTTAAATATTGAATTACCACAGCTTAAAGACCCATTAGTCTCCAAAACGTTCACCAGAACCAGCTTGGGCAGCCAGCATTCCAAGAGTAGCTTTGTGTTTCATCTCTGTGGCCTCTTTCTCTCAGCTGTTCATTTGCCCAGGCTGTGCCAAGTCACCCTGGGGACTGGAGCAGCTGGGAGTGCACCGAGGCCCTGGACCCCTGGCCCCTGCCATTTGTGTCACATCATGTGTGGTAGTGCCACACAATGTGTCGGCATTGTACAGAGTGGGAGTGCCAAGATGCTGCCTTCCAAGTGCTGCCAGAAGGGGCCTGCACCTGATCAGTTTGGGCATGCTCTTCAGCCTGACCAGACACAGTCCTGGGCTCCAGGCAGGCTGGTGGGCATCACTCAGACAGTGCCAGCGCAGCTTTGGCCCCCTCCAAGTAATTTTCCTTGACATCTCATGCACAACAAGCAAAAAGTAAAATAAATGGAAAACCCCAGTCCTGAAATATTCTTGAAGGCCAGAACGCTAGCACACTACTAATTTTATATAAAACCTTCAAGTGGCTTGCAATAAATTCTCACAAACTAGCACAGAGCAAAAACTCCTCACCACACTTGATCGCCTCCACAGATGTTTCCTTCCTGCCACAGGCACATGGGTGTCCTTGGGAAGTAAAACATGTTCTGTGCTTCTTTGGGAAAGCAAGGCAGCAAGCTATTAAAGAAAAAGAAAAAATGCACTTCAAAGTCCTATGGAAACACTTGGCTACACATCAGTGGCCATTGTTGCTGTCCCCTGTGCTGGGCCAGCCATGCTCTGGCCACTGGAGGCTGTGCAGCTACTCCAGGTTCCTGGTGCTGTACGGCTGAAAGGTTGGATGCTGCAGCTGGCAGCACCACACGGGCAGCCACAGCTGCCCTTCGCTGCCCAGCCTGGCTGGCTCTCCCCATGGCTGGAGCACGTGCCCTGCAGAAGAGCTCTTCTGAGAAGTGCAACAGATACGTGTCTCTGCCCTACTTATTTCTGCCCAGATGAACTAAGAATTTCTATTTCATTATATAATAGACATCCTCCAGATGATTTCCAATGAGGAGAAGCCCACTCTGTCTGCAGCCAGGCTTACACAGCCATCTGAGTTATTCCTGATTAATCCAATACCTTGAGTCTCTAGGGGAAAATTTGGATCCCTCAGGAACGTGTGGAAAGTTTCAGGAGTGGAACACTGGAAAAAGATAAATACAATCTATTGAAAGGAAAAAAAAGTGTTAATTCAATTAAGTGTTTGGGATTTTCCTTCCACTTTTTCAAAATTTCCCTTTTTGTTTACACAAATGGATCACATGTCCAATAGATGCACAATGAAAGGAAGAAGGATTTCCTACATTTAGAGATACTTTTATACAGACGTGGAGTGTACACTTTGAAACAAGGAAAGAAGGAAACTAACACTCAGCATGTGCTTGCAACTTCAAACAAGTGGGCATCTGCATGAAACAAAAGCTAAATGTGTATTTGGACATCCGAACAGGAAAGCCAGTGTCTTTTATGGGTACCAACACCATTATTTCATAGAATCAACTCTTGAGGTTTGGGATGTGTTTTCTAGGCTGACAGCAGGAAAGAGGATTTCCAGAATGCAGACAACCTCCTTTAGCACTTCAGGAGTCATGGCATAGTCCTGCCCTGGTCTAGGATAGGTGAACAGTAGAGAAGGATGGACACTTTCTGATGGAACCTGAGGAAAGCTAGAAAATACCAACTGCCACCTGGAATTAGCTTGATTTACTGGACTCTTTAGTACAGTTTTTAAAAAATCTTCCCTGATGTCATTGCAAAAGCTTGTCTCTGTGGTGCCCCTTTCCATTTCTGTCCATACACTGGCAATAAATACTTTTCTTAAAGTATGACACAACTAGCGTGTCCAGAAAAATTCCTGGTGAGTGTGATAAATGGAAGGAGAGACATGACTGCATTCCTTGGAATGGGAGAAGAAAGACAGTGCCATCTTTCAGAACTATTTGGAGATGGTGCTGAGAAATAACATGATTGCATCAGCTCAGGTCCAAGAGAAGTCCACAAAAGCTACTGGTAAAGAAAGCATTAGCAGGAGGCAATCCAACCCTAAGGAAAGCAAAATGTTATTATCCTCAACACATTTAGTGAGCAAAATGCTATACGGAAGGATGTTACCCCAACCATCTCACAGCCTTCTGAAAGAGCCCAGCTGACAGGGGGCAAGGGTCAGGGAACTGCCTGTCAGCTCACGTGTGTGTTGAGGAATACATCTGGTGCAGCAGCTTGCTGCTGGTGGAGATGCAGATTGAGGTGCAGGTTGAGCTCTAGGTGGGAGCCCAAGACAAGAGGCCATGAACTGCCAACCCTTTGGATAACAAAGTGCGCAAAGACCAGAGGCATCAGCCAGGTGGATGGACACTGAGGGAGAGCAGGAGAGGTGGTCTCAGGAGAAGAGCAAGACTTGTGCACAAGTAGACTGTGAGGGTATGTATAAAAGCCATGGGGTTCCTTGGTTGGGAGATCTCTCTTCAGAGACACCAGCTTGGGCTGTTTCTGTGACACTGTGCTGTGAACAAATGGTTTTATGGAACGAGACATCTGAGATGCTGCTGTGGAAAACCCGGGGTCGAACCGGTCAGGAAACCTGGTCTGAGTGTAAATGAAGTTTGCAGGGAGTCAAGCAGGGCACCCGTGGGCTCCCTGGAGCTGGCCCCTGTGAAGGGGCTTTGGTCCCAACAGTGAAAATCTGTTAGGAGTGTGATAGGCAGAGAGCCATGTCAGGCTGGGAAGTTTCCTTAATACTTGCATGTCCAGTGGGATTGGATCATCCAGAGACTGAAAGAAGATGTAAGTAAAAGAAAGAGGTGGAGAGGCAAGAAGATAAGTGTTATTAGATCTCTATGGCAGGTCTTTTTCCACCTATTTATGTCTCAGAGTCTCAAACAGCTAGCAAAAGAGTCCTTGTATGTACAGAGAAGCTCATGGAAATCTTGGAAGTCTGTTCCCTCAATACCTGCAGACCAATGCAACAAACCATACTACTCTCACAGCCTGTCTGATGCCTCCAAGAAGGAAAGAGAGGGAAAAAAACGGAGGGGGGACAGCTGCAGCATGTTGACAGTGTTAGGTTGCTGTGCAGGCTCAGCTGTGGAACTGTTTTTCAAGTTCTGATCTTACCCTTACCTAATTTCTTGCCCATCTGTCCACAGCAGAGTCACTGAAGTTACTGACTCCTTCGTTTCCTCTGTAGCATCCTCTAGATGGGATAGAGTAAATCAGCAGCGTGTCAGCCCTGGGCTGGCTCATAGCATCAAATCATACAATCAACAGAATTAACCACAACTTGTAATCTTTCCACAGAAAAATATCTAGATCCTGAGTTTCATACCAAAATGAAAGTTTTGGAGTGCCTCCCTGAGTCATCCAAAGCTTCCTGAGCACCCAGTGAGAAACAGTCTGAAAGAGTAATTCAGGTTGTAAGAGGAATAAATGACATTCCGTGTCCCTTGACTACAGGAATAAGAGAACTTAAAGCATTTAGACTCTTAATTTAGATGCCTCATTAACTGCCTATGATGTGATGGGATGAATTTGGGCCAAAGGTGTTCATGCCACTGCAACAACAGGACTCTGAGAAGGTTTCTGTTCTGTTTTTATTTGGAGAAAGTCCAGCTCATAATTTTCCCATGAGCTTTGATCTCATCTCAGTGGCTCTGCTCAAGTCACTAATCCCCAAAAGCACAAAGCATTCCATTTTCAATTTAGAAAGAGAGTGGGCGTATAAATGAGTATACCAAAATGGGTTTTGGGTAACCAGAGCAAGATGGAGAAAATAATTTCAAAACCCTGTTCTCAGCAGGGGATGTGCTCCATTATCCTCCCCCATGATTCAGAGGAGAACATCAGACTTTATACTGTTGCTGTAAAGGCTGGGTGTTTAACAAGATATACTGTTCTCTTGTCTGAGGACACCTGGAATACACGAAGTGCATTTTAAGAAATCATTGCTTTTATTAACTGTAATTATACAGGCCAGTAATGAAAACTAGAAGGAACTATACCCAGTCCCTCCCAGCTATCAAGACTCATAACAACCAACATCAATTAGCTAAGCTATAAAGCAAATAGTTTTAAGACAACCAGAAATATCCAACTGGCCCAACACCAACTTTTACACAACACATTAATATTCTTCTGTCTAGCTTATGATTTCATGGTAAGTGTTCTTGCCAGGGAAAGAAGATGACTCTATGTGGAAAATTGAAGTACTGTCTAAATTCCACACTAGATGTATACCTATAGAGTAGAGTCTTTCATATATATTTGCTGGGAAAAAAACCATTTAAAGACTAAGCTGTTGTTGATATTGAAGCTATAGAATCATGGATATGTGGGTTAGAATATATCTTTAAATGCCATCTACCCCAATCTCATGCTCAAAGCAGGATTATTGCCATCCCAAGACTCTTCCTGATGGAAAGCTACATTAGGATTTGTCTTATTTGCAAGCGAGATAGTGGTTGGTGTATCTGCAATGAGAGTGCCCTCTCAGCATCCATCCCCCATAAACACCCAGGAATTTTTGAGCAGGACTACCACTAGTCACCCACTTCCCAGCTTGTGCTGATATATGGGGTTATTCTGCAACAGGTGCAAAACCCTGCATTTCTCCTTGTTAAACTATTTGAGTTTAACAAGGTTTAACAAGGTTTGTTTAGGTTGGCCTGGTTCTTATGTTTAGCAAAGGTGTTTTAGATTGAAGCTCTGCCACTCATCTTGTCAAATGTTAATTTTAATTAAATATCTTGTATAAATTCACTGATGGTTCATTCTGTGAAATCATTCAGGCTGCTGATGAAAACATTAAGCAACATCTTCAGTACTCCTCTCATAAATGACAACCAATCAGATGTAAGCCACCCTTTGAGTCCAGAGAGGTTCAGCTGCTCTTCAGTCCACCAAGCATTTTGTTTCTCTAGCCCATATTTCTTCAGCTTCCAAATGAGAATGCTGTGGGTGGTGGATGGCACCAAGATCATTAATAAAGTCACGGTGTATTGCCTACATGGCTCTCTCCTTCTCCACACAGTCACACTGTCGTAGAAGGCAATCCATGTTGCCTATTTCTGAGTACCTTCTTGCTCATCTCATGTCTGTAAATGGATTCCAAGAAGACATATCCCATAATCTTTTCAGGAACAAAAGTGAAGTTGGCTGGCCAAAATACTTTCTGCTTTTCTTTTCTTTTCTTTTCTTCTCATGTGTGTGAGAGAGAGATTCTCAATTAAAGGTCTGGCAGGACTTACCCTCTGCCCTATCATCCTACTCCTTCCCAAAAGCATATGCTTTGGACAGAAAAATGACAGAGTATAATAGAAGTAAGGGTGTAAGGGCTTTGGCTCTGCTCCTTTCTACTCAAATAGTAATGTTTTCATTGAGAAAAAAATATTTTTTTCCTGCTTGTATCCTGCACCTCAGACTGTGAAAATCAGAATCCCATTACCCTTGCAAGTAGGGTCTCCTACAGCCTTAACAGCTTTTTGGATCTTCTTCCTGTCTCTAAAATCACTCCCAGCACATTCAACAGTACTGTGTTTGTTGGCCTCTTTCCTTATCTTATACACATACAGAGTTTCTTTAACTCCTTTCAAATGGGCTTTTGAGGTTTTCTTTAGCACTTTGGATATCAAGTTATCCATTAATACTCTTTGCTGAGGCAAAGCACTCAATGATTATACTTAGTGTAGTTTCTCCAGCCTCCCTCCCTAACCAGGATGTTTATTTTCCATAAGACTCTTACAAGTTTAATCTCCTCACTGGAATTTGCATTTGTCTAGCGAACACAAATTCCCTCCCACTGGCACCCGCTAGCGTCTAACAAGGTAAGCCGTTCTTACAGGATGTCAAGCTCCCCAGCAACGAGCAAAATCTCTTCTACCCAAGATCCCTTTTGCAATATACTGGCTCTGGAAACATATTGATGGGAGTGCTTTCTGAAGGGTCTTGCGGGTGCGCAGTTTGAAGAAACAGTCAGCACCAGCTATCTTAGCCTGCTTCAGCCAGCTCGCTGTTACTCTTGCCAAATGGAATGGCTGTTTACCAAGATTTACCCTTCTTAGCAGAATTTTTGTAAGGACTTACCAACAATGGGAATTAGTCCTGATTTGAGCTCTCAGTAGACCAGACGTCAGTACAGGCTCATCCATGCAATCCCCAGTGCACAGGAAGAACCAGCTCCTTCTGCACCCAAAGCTTGTCCCTGTTTGAAGGTGCAACCTGCTCCACCAGTGGGAACCACTGGTTTCTGGGGCTGTGCTCAGGACAGCAGCAGCAGCCACCATCCCCTGGCAGGTGTGTTATGCCCAATTCAGAGACAATAACTCCTCCTCCAAGGCTTCAGCTCTGCAGCTTGCACAGGACGTTCTAGTTCAATTCCTCAAGTGGATGCCAAGCTCTGGAAAGGGAGTCTGTGGCTCTTATACTTTGTATACACTGTGCTGGCAAGAGCACTTGTGTTAGCATGGCTGCATCTACACTACGGGTGCTGCTGGCACTGATCTTCTGTATTAAAACACATGCCTCTACCCCAGCCAACATTCCTACTGCAGCCAACATTTCTAGGGTAAGCCTAGCTGGAGCTCCCAGCCAGCTGTAATTGTCCACAACCGGCAGCGTCTGTCTGCTCTTTGGTGAAAGCTTTGTCCTGGAGCACGACGTTCTAGCAATGGCTCAGCAGTAATGCTTAACCAGGCATGGGAATGCTTCTGAGTTTTTCCATCTTTCAGCCTATAGAAATTATCTCAGAGTATTGGTAGATTTACACTCATTACATCACTACAAGGATTCCTGCCTCACTGGAAACCTTTCCTGGACTTCAGAGAGAATGGAAAGTTTGGAGGAGAGTTGTTTTCAAAGCAAAACCATTCCAAAATACCCACCTCCAGCCAAATGATCGAGGTTTGGCACCATCTGTCACAGTCTAACCAGCTTCCAGCTGCATCTGAGCATGCTTACAAGAAAGAGCCATGATGAGAGACAGCTACTGTCACATACAGCTAAGGAAAATGAAACACAGCTAAAAGCTCTGCTTCTCACCTCCCACTGATTCGCCCATGATAAATTCTTCCAGAAAATTAATTAAGGTTCTTTGTGTTTTGAATTCCACATTTGGCTAGAATTCTTTGCACTTGACATATTGTCTAAGTGCTGCAGGGAAGAAAAGCCTTATAAATTGTTGCATGTAATATTGCAGAAACTGTTTCTCCCCAAGGCAGTAAAATTACATTTACTCAAGCTTAATCAGGCTATCTCCTAGGGCTTGCCCTAAGAGAAAACCTTGCTGAAGCTAAGAAAATATTCTAAAGAGATTAAATATGTGCTGCAGTGATGGTTATAGACAGACAGTGTGAACAAGTCCAGCTCCCTGAAGCTCAAGGACACCCCTCTGAGGGGTGCCCACTTCAGAGGACAAGGACAAACAGATCAATCAAACAACAGCAACCCCCAGCACAGTCAGGCAGGGGTAAAAAATATTGGGAACTACATATCTTAGAAGGTCTCCAGCTGCTCCACTCATGCTGGCCTCAAGGCAGGTCTCCTCCAAGTGAAGATGGTAATTTTTGGTGTCCAGGCTTTCCCAGTGCCAGAGAGCTCAGCCTAAACTGTGGTTTATGGCTGCTTCATGTCATTGCCAAAGGGCTGTCACCAAGCTCATAGGCACCAGAACAAACTGTTGTACAAGTCCATAGGATGGAAAACTTCGTGGTGAAGAGGAAGCACAGGTGCTGACTGTCAGTGATGTCCAGGGAAAATGGAAGGGAACTCATCCATTCATCGCTCAGGATATAAGACAATAAATTCCCTAAGGGAATTTTGCTTTACACTCCCAGGATTTTCTCAGCTTGTTCTTTTTATATAGTCTCTCAGTCCCTGCCCAGTGACAGTGTGTGCAACACCATTCACCTAGTTCTGGCTAGGATTTAGCTTTCTTCCACAAAAACTGGGCTTAGGGACTGTACATGGAGCAGAGATGGCAGTAGTGTCTTCTGAACAGGAAAACAGACCTAAAACCACAACAAGCTGCTGCAGTAGTGACCAGCTTTTCAGCTGGCTGCCTTCCAGAGAGAGATTTACAGTCCTTGACTATGCCAGCATTGGAGGTTAAGAGGCAGAAACCTGACCCAGCCAAAAGGAAATGCTTAAAGGAAGGGCGTAATATAACCTAACCCTGTCAACCTCATCCTGGGCTTGGATGTTTTCCTGCAAACTCCTGGAGCTGGACTTCAAGCCCAAGCCCCTCCTGGCCTGCTCTCTGGCCAGGAGTGTGCACCCCTCTCTCAGACACACTGCTTGCTGTGCACTGGGGATGTTACCTCCTCTTTCCAAACCATTACCAACTAACTCATGCATTCAACTCTGATCTCACTTGCATTTCTTCTGCACCTACTGCTCACACTTGACACTTTGCTCTCCCCTCCTTGGCAGCACTCTGGTGATGCAGTTTTGGGAGAAGCTGCTCTGTGCTTGGGGCAGTACCTCAGAGGACTTGTGATGCACGTCAGGGCAGAGACACTCCTGCAGCTGGTGAACAGATGAAAAAAGTAAGAAGGAACTAGTAGCTGAAAGAAACCCTTATGCACAGATCCACCATCCAGCAGTGCCTATCACCTCACCACAGGACCTGGAAGGAACTGGATGTAAGGGCTGGCAGAAACAGAGGAATCTGGAGCTTGGGAGGTGTATGGCTTAAGCTGAGTTAGGAGAATGGGAAGGAAAGGTGTTTTCCTGGTTTTTTAATCATCTTAATTTCCTCAAAATCCAAATTGGTAATAAAAAAATTATGTTAATGTGTCAAAAACTAAACTAATTTCCAAAGTCAAGGCTGTTTTGCCAGTGTCACATTGAAAACTGCCCTTGGACTTGAGATGGATTTGAAAAACAGTTACAAGCCCCTCATGTGACTCAATTCCTCCAAAAAGCCTTTTACCCCTTTTACCTACTTCTCTTCTCCTTTCAGAGTGCATAATATTCCTCTTGAGATGTGTAGTTCACTTTCTTTGATACTGCATGCTGCCTCAATCTTAACAGCTTGAGGCACATAGTTGGGAGTCAGCTCTGCCTACATACACACATGCACATGCTCAGTGACTGCAGGAGCAGGTCTTTTCCTATTTTTTTTTAAGGAAAAAGCTGTCCAGCTGTTGGACAGATCAAACCCCATCACTTCCAATGGACGCCTGTGCAAGTTAAAGCTTGTTCCTTTATACATGTTCACTCCTCCCACAGCCTCACCTGTAGCAGAGCACTGGAGGTGCAGCCCACCTCACCAGTCAGGGAGGTTTTCCAGTGTGTACAAAGAACAGGATCACCACGTGCAGCAGTGCTTCATTTCATGCAGAAAATGGGGAAATGGTTGTGCAAATCACTTACACATATGGAAACTATCATACCCAAACCTTGGCTAGCTTCACTGGAATTCTGAAAGTCTTGTCACCTCTCCAAGGACTATTTTCCTATACTATTTCAGTCTTTACTTGCTCCCACCCATTTTGACACCAAAGCTGTTCAAAACAATCTACCGCTTTTTTCCTTTTTCCTTCAGATGACGGGAGATTTTCCCTGCCTACAAGAATAGCTGCTCTTTGTTAACTACGCATCTAAATAAAATTAATCTGGGGTAGAAACCTGGTCTGGAAAGCTTAAGCTCAGAGGCCTGAGTTTTCAGTGGGTAATTATCATCTGAAAATAGAGCTGTTAAACAGGAATGAACATACATCCCAATTAAGAATGAGGGGAAGAAGCACTCCAGGCTGAGCACAGATACCTATCCCAGCAACAGCTCTGGCAATTCTTAGTTGGTGGATCTTAAGGACTTTTATTGCCTTTCATTTCTATTGTTGAACCACTCCTCCCTCTTCAGCATACTTAACATATCAGAAGCAGAAAGTAATTTTTTCCTCTATACAGATAGAGCGGTCTATGATGGAGATACTAAGATGTGAGACTTCAAAGATATTTTGGTTCCTAATTTCAAGAAGATTCAACAACTCAAATGCATGTGAAGATTTGGGATTAACTTCAAAGACTGTATACCCACTGCATGGCCTCAAATCACAATGGGTTTCCTGAACTCTGGGCTTGTGTTTTGACATCTAGAGATGTTTCATTCTGTTAAAACTGTTCCTGAGTTCAGGATACTTTCTTGCTCAATAAGGGAGTGGGACCAGTGCTCACTTGACATGGACAGACAGGCACAAGGAACTCCTCCACTGCAGGTTTCTGTCTTTGACACTTTGACTACAACCCTGCATCAACTGTTCATGCAACATCTCTTTGCCTAGGAAACCGGGGCAAGCACATGGACACACACCCTGCCCTTACCCTGTTGGTGGGGTGTTGTTCTTGCCTGATCATAACCTCACATCACAAATAAAATTTGGCATTCACTCCTGAATCCTTCTTCTTTTTCCTTGTGAATCTCAAGAGCAGAGGAAAGAGCTGTACTTTATGGAGAGCTATTTTATGAAAGTCTCCAGAGCCCAGAGCTAGACCCAATGGTGGCAGATTTTCAGAGAATTAGTTCAGATGTTTTGGAGCTGAACCCTTTCTAGATGTTGAAACTCCACAGATTTATTCCTAAAGTTGGTTCCTGAGGATCATACCTTTAACATCCAAAGCGCAAAAATGTCTCTTTTGTTTGAGGATTTAACTACTGCTTAGATTCATTAGCAAAGGTAATTTTGGCCTAATTAGTCTTCTAATTTCTATGTTATCCCTTGTAGGAATATGCCCTCAGAAATTAATAAAATTACTTATAATATATGCTAATCACCATAATCTGATTTGTCTTTAATTATACATGTAATGGGGAAACTAATTGGAAGATAAAGGGTATTTGGAAGGGCCAAACATAAATTCGGAAGAGAATATAATACTATCATTAAGCAACCAAAACAAATATGCTTTTGAGTTTTTGGAAGACTATTTGTTTCCTATAGCAAAAATATCAGATCACTTCTTTTAGAGCTCCTTAGTGTAGCAAAATTGATTCATAAATCTAATGACAACTGAGGTTTTGGCCTTACAAAATCTGCCTGACCTTAAATGGACCACCTAATACAAGGACAAAAACGTGGAAAACTTGCTTGCAGAATAGAGGGCAATTTATACCATTTATATTAGTGATTTCCAAAAGAAATTTTCTTAGTTCAAGAATTTCCTGCTTGCAGAAAACATCGCTGAAATTTCCTCTGTGTTTATAAACCAGATTGAGCTGGTGGGTCTTTTATCAACTTTGCAGTGTATTTTTCTCCCTTTCCATGGATTTAATGGACAATAATAGTAAAAACAGCAATTTCTTGGGCATTTATTATTTTTGTTCCTGAAAAGTACATTTGGTATGAGGTACTGTCAAATTCTGTCCATGCTTTAGATGTTGCAGTGTAATATGGCTTTACAAAGCACAGCAAAAAAGGGAGAAAAGAAATTATAGCTGTTCTATAAAGTTACCAGAAGTGTGTAATTTAAAAATATCTTGTTACACAAAAGGACATAAATCAGCAAAAATGAAGATACTAGAGCTATCTATGTCCTTTTGCATAAATATTTGAAAGGATAAGCATTTTGTCACCTTAGTGCTTTCTGACAATAGGAGAACTGAGGTGCAGATTTGTAATTTGTCTTGATGAAAATATTTTTTTGTTTAATAGTGAATGTATTGTGACATATTGTTTGTCTGTTTTTTCCCTATTGTTAGACTAAAGTTGACAAATTGCAGTTTGACTATTCCAGTTCAATAAATATGTCAGTAACCATTGTTTTTTGTAGCAGAACCTACTCAGAGGCTGAGATGTGAATGAGAGAAGCTGATGCACATGCTCTGACCCTCTCAGCCCTTTGCCAGGGCTTGTCTCACAGTCCTACCTGTGCATCTTTACTTTGTGCCTGCCCCAGAATTGCAGCTATAATGGATTTTCTATTAAAAAAGACTAGCAGCAAATGTTTGCCATGGTTTTCAAGCATTCAATCTTTATCTTTGCTGATCCCATGGATAAGATACACACCTTTGATCATGTATGTGGAAAACACCCACACCAGACTTTCAAGTATTTTAGGAAGCTTGAGTTATCATTTAATTGAATGTTCAAGTGCAGTTAAATCCAGCACATCCTTTTGGGCAAAAGCTTCCAGAAACCAGAAAGACACCCTGGCTCTTCAGCTCTATCCCACAAACCAGCTTCTGTAACTTATTGTAGAGGGAAAATTGCTGTCCCCAGGAAAAACACACTCTCCTCTCTTGGTACAGCCTGCTGCTCTACCTGGTCACATTCTCATCCACAAAAAAATTAGACCAACATGCCCCAGCAAAGTGTCAGTGTTTTGCTGGGGTAGAAGCCATTTTCTTTCACACAAAAGTTCTTGAGGAAGCTTTATTAAATGACAAGCTGCATGTTATTTTTCAGGAAAAAATACATCAGCATCTACCATTTTTCTACATTTTAAATCAGAGTACATTTAAATTGTAAGAGAATCATACAAAATTTCTCTTTAGTACCTTTGGACCAACAAATAGCTGAAAAGAGTGGTGGCCACACAAAAATCATGAGTTGGAGAGGACACCTTAAAGCAGGACACAGACAATAAACCTTACCTACATGCTTAGGAAATACAATGTATCATGCAAAGAATCTCATCTGCACTGACCCTTATTATTTAAACACAAAACTATAATAGCTGGTATTTTTATTTTGAAATAAAAAGTCTTGTGCTAAAGGTCTTTCTAGATCTTTAGAGTCAGTTGTATTTCTTTCTGTGGCTTTATGTCAGCAAAGAATTTGAGCTAATGGCTACAGTGCATATCTCCCAGTTCAGGCAATATCAGGACCTCTCCTAATTTAGGCAACTTAAACATATCAACAACTATATTTTTTAATGACTTGTGCATCCCAACGTTTCAGCCACTGGCAGCTGGGATCACAGCACAGCTAAGATTGTCTGCTAATCTTCTTAAGAGAACTAACCACACAGCAGGATGTGCTTCAAAGCTTGTTTTTAATTTTTTAATAAGTTTTATTAAATAGGGAATTGGGGAATCAGAACACATTCATACATTTTTTACTTCCTCTATCAATAGGACAACACCAGGCCAGCTACACAGAAGAAATAAAACATGAGTCAGTTGAAATATTAATTTTAAATAATATTCTGCACAGACATAGGTCTTTCATGATGGCAAAATATTCAAATGTTCTATTTGTCTGAGAACTTGCAATATTCACTGAATAATTTGAACAATTAACTTTCCCATGAGGTATAATAAATTGTTTCAACCATCCATTGGTCTTTTTGGCTGGTAACTTAAGTCATCTGGTATTGATTACTGCTATTGGAAGTTTAAATGACAACAAATCTAAGCAGACTCAACCTGTACCTTGTATAATGCTCACAACAACAAAACAACATTACTAGAATTGGGAAGCCTTCAGCACAGCCTCACAAATAGCTGCCAATTTTCTGAACATTTACAGCCATCAAACAATATCAGCAGCACTAGCCAAGCATGAAGAGGTTTGGGGTTTTTCTCAACAAGCACATCCCGTTATTTAGCATGCCCTCGCACACGTTGCACACAGCGCCACCAGCCATCCCTGTGGGGTTCACCGTGCCATCAAATGCCATCACTGCTCGTGACCTTGTTCCTTTCAAGGAAGTACTGATTGCACCTTTATGTGGGAAGAGGTCTGTGCAGACGCAATCTGTCTACAAATGAAGCCACAGACTAGAAGGTAACTTTGGTAGTTTTTAAAGAAGACTTAAATGGGAAAGATAATCACCATCCTGGTGGGCTTCATTTGACCTTCATCTAATGCTTTTCCATGGGTGTATAACTGAGCGAGCCCAAATGTGGCCACACACCATAAATTATGAAAACATGCCTAGAAAAGATGCAGTGCAGAGGAGAATGATATGAACAAATCTGGATGACATTTAACATACAAGTTAATAGTCATATTGTCCTTGGGTTTTACTGAAAATTACCAGGCAGCCTCTGGAAAGTATGTGCCGTTGGGAATCTGTTCAGAGTTTCTATGAAAGCTTCTTTGCAATTAGTGGCAAATTATTGTTCATTCCTCTGGAATTTCTTGAAAAAAGATCACCCTGATTTCAGCCTTTCACTTCTCATAGCCTTGCAATCTGCAGCTCTATAGGAAATGTGTTTTCATAATAGATGTAAGAGCAAGTATTTGTGCAGCAAGCAGCCGTGATAAAGTGTTAGTGCAATTCAATAGCATTTTCACTGTCAAGGGACTTGCCAACCTTAGTCTTTGCAGCTCCCAGTGAGGTGAGTGTGTGATCAGTTTATCTCAGTAACCACAGTGATAGGAGTGGTTAATCTCTCCATCCCAAGGCTGGTGGGTCACACCCGTCCAGCAGCTCACTCTGGCGTCACAGAGGTAGGCTCAGCTGGATTTAGGTGCCGTTCAAATATGCTGCTCTTTTCCTGTTCAAGCACTTCACAGCCCTGAGAGTTAATTATTAACAATTAACAATATGAAGGCACATATATGGGAGTTTCATGCCTAAAGCTGGGGTGCTGGAGCTGATCCTGTTGCCAATTTAGGAAGCCCATTGTCCTTTTTCTCCCAGTGCTTGCAAAGGTTCCACTGTTAACCTGACAGCTTCTGGGCTGCTTCTCCAGTGCCTCAGAAGGGGGAAATATTTGACTCTCTAAGTACAGTTTGTCCCACATGGTCACCCTAAGCTCTATATCGGTCTGGTGCAGCCTAGCCAAGCTACAGAGGGTGAAGGTCCTTGCTGGAGATGTGATGCAGCCCAGCTGCAGCTCTGCTCAATCTTTAAGCCTTTCTTCCCACCACCATTGCTATCCAGGGTAGCAGGCAAAGGCGTGGAGGAAGGAAAGCAGAGATACCTGGCCAACCTTTCTCCCTAAGGGAAAGTTTCCACCCCAGCGTCATCCATGGGTTGTGCCAGTCTATTCTTTCTAAAAGGACTCTGCAAAGTCACTTCAGTGCAAGAGAAAATTGGAATGAAATGTTACTCTGTTGAGGAGGTGCACAAAATCTTGAAGTAGCAACATCTACCTCATCTACAAGCATGGTGGTGATGGGCCACAAGGGTACACTAACAGAAAAATAGATTATTATTAGCCACACCACTGAGAAAAAGCTGGCATTAAAAGTACTATAAATATCTGGGGTTTTTTCTTTTTTTCAAAGACATGAGGTATGAGGCAAAGAAAATTAACCATAAGGGAAATAGTTGGAGTGGTGTCACTACTTTCATGGTTATTCCTAGCAGCATAATTGCCAATAGCATGAACAATGGGAGAGCATTGTTAATTTAAACTGCAAAATATTTTCCAGCAATTTATGCAGCAAAAAAGCAGCCAGAGTGAAGGCATGCAAGGATTTTAAAGGCAAAGATGCAACTAACAGTTCTGCTAGAAACATACTGTTTCGTTTTCTCGAATAACAAAAAATGTTACTAATTTGATTAATTAGGAACCTTCAGAAATAAAAAATGCAGCATGAAAATCTTGATTAGCAATCATTGCTATCCAAAGTTAATGATTGCTAATGATTAATTAACAATTGCTCAAATGAGTTCCTGCAGCAGTTGGATGAAATTATATAGGAAATTACTGTGCCACGGTACACTAGACAAATGATTCCCCTAGTGTGTATTTATAGAAGTAAATTGCACAAAGCAAGCAGCAGAACAATTATCAAAACTAATCAGTCCTGGAACTTAGGATGTTATTTATCTTTTATCTGGGGCTGTGAAACAGTCAGATAATAACCATGAAAACCATATCACCTGTGGCAAGACTTAGCATCTGGTGATGGATGCTCACCCAGAGCGCCAGCATTACAATAACATACGCTTTTCATGCCCCCTTGTAACCTTCCAGTTTTGAAGGAAAGCAAAAAAATTTGTGGAGATGGTTTTCTTCAGGGAGCAGGGTCAGGAACTGCAATGATGGCTCTCTCTTTAAGGGCTTTATGCAGCAGAGAAATGCAGTTGGGCAATTTCATATACAGCTGTGTGACCATTGGTTTCAAGGAACACTACAGTTCTATCTGCACTCATCTTGCTGCAGGATCAGTTCTTGGTCACTGGTTTTACTGAGCTGTGCTTGAAATGAAGTGAGGCTGGAAACTGCTTTATATTACATTGAAAAGAAGAGGAGGAAGGGGTAAGGAGGAAAAATAATTAAATCATCAGAAAATTATTTAAGGCAGTGAAAAAACTTTGGTGAGCTAATGAAAAGGAGAGACAAACCTACAAAACGTGTCACATGGCTGTATTTTGTTTAATAGGAGAATTTATTTTTAAGTGAATGGATGATTCACATGGAAAAATATGTTCTAAGTATTCATCATCTGTGGGAGAGTACTGTTACAACACGCATAATGCGGTTTCAGAGAGAACAGTTTGGCTTTGTAATAAAGATGTGGGTTTCAGGGGTAAGAAATGTCTATGTTACTTTACTGATCTGTCAAAGTTCCAGAAATTAAACTTTCGTTAATGGAAAAATGTACCAGAATTATTCCCAAGCTGTTATTACAACTTAGTCTTGTCATGCAGAGAAATCTGCAGTTAGTTATCCATGCTACTGGATCATTAGATAGCCTCCTTGAAAGATAAAATCCCATCCATTTTATAACATTATAGCAACACAGCTATGGTTAATCATCTTCCCTTTCACTATATAAGAGAGTCGTAACACTGCAGTGGGAAAAACCTCCTCATCCTAAAACTTTCATTGCTCCTTTTGGGCTATTAACTCCTTACACACATCTGCTGTTGTACTTAGTTCTCCTTACTTCCTGCATTCATTTGTTCAGCACGGAAATCTACTGGCAAATAAGCTTCTTAGTCAGTTTTCCAAAAGCAGAAGATTGTTTCATGGATGCAAAGGGAGGCCCAAGTTCATTGCCTCATCCAAAACCAGTTCTGTCAATGGTTGCATTTGATGGAACCTCTTGGACCAGTGTTTATTCACCACAGGGTGTTTGTACACACTACATGGGGAATATACATGTGGTCCTGGGCAGAAATCAACATATCCATGTGGTATAACCCCCAGTGCCTTCAGCTGAGGTGACTTGCTGAAATGGGTACCAGAGACACAAATAGGGTGCAGCTTCTGCATATCTCAGAACAGAATCCAGGTGAGTACTGAATTGAAAATATATGTATGAATTATTTTTAATAGTCCTTTCTGAGGGAAAAAAAACTATAAACGCATGACATTTATCACGTTGATTGCTCATTCATTCAAAACATTGCAAATGGAGTGATTTTCTGTAGCAGAAGCACATTTATTGCTTGTACAGCAAAACCTGGGCCAATATGAATTTTCATTCCTAACTATACTACCATCTGGAAACAGATAACTTCTGGATTTTTCAATTAAACCCTGTTACAAGGACTTAGAGAAATTGATGGATATATTTGAAACAAATAGGTGAGATGGGAAAAAGAACAAAGAGAGAAGGCTGTTACTGTAAAACAGCCATTACCAGATCCATGCATTTCAGGCTGCCGGAGCCCAGGACAGGAACAAATAACTTGCTTAATTCATTAAGAAAAAAAGCAAAGATGAAGCATCATTTCTGCTCTTTGATCCTAACTTCCTGAACAGTGTGCTGGTTTTGGCTGGGGTAGAGCTAATTTTCTTCACAGTGGCTGGTGTGGGACTGCATTTTGGATTTGTGCTGAACACAGGGTTGGTAATATATGTTTTTGTTATTGCTGAGCAGAGCTCACACAGACCCAAGGCCTTTGCTGCTTTTCCTGCTGCCACACTGGTGAGGGAACTGGGGGTGTCTGGGGGGTTGGGAGGAGGCACATCCAGAACATGTCACTCAAAGTGACCAAAGGGGCATTCCAGACCATCTGACATCATGCTCAGTATATAAAGTGGGAGAAAGAAGGAGGAAGGGGTGACATTTGGAGTGATGGTGTTGGTCATTCCAAGTCCTGACGGGGCTCTCCTGGAGATGGCTGAACACCTGCCTGCCCATGGGAAGTGATAAGTTCATTCCTGGTTGTGCTTTGCTTGTGTGCACAGCTCCTGTTTCCCTATTAAAGTGTCTTTACCTCAACCTATGGGTTTTCTGGCTTTTACCCTTCCAGTTCTCTCCCTGATCCCACTGGTGGGGGAATGAATGAGCAGCTGTGTGGGGCTTGGCTTCTGGCTGGGGTAACTGTGATTAAAATGTCCATATACCTCTCTTCTCATTTAAAAAATCTAATATGTTTCATTTCCTCACATGAGATGTGATGCTAAGAAATCTTCAAGTAGGAAAATGCATCCACTGCCAGGTACTGTAGGATTGTGACTATATTTCTTCAATATTACTTTCATGTTAAAAGTTATGAGGAATGCACACTTGCAATTTTGCACCACTTTTGACCCAGGCTGTAGCTTTGTTCATTAAACATCACTGACCACACCATAAAATATCTATCCAGCCAAAAAGGTAACCTGTAGTACCCACATTTTCTGCTCTCTCAAGAAACTTTTCTCGAGGAGCAGAGAGGGAAGGAAAAGGAAACAATTTCTATTTCTGTCCCTTGTTTTTCCATGTGGAATGCATTGGAGAATTGTTTACCTGAGGAGTCATTGGTTGATTGGATACTGGTGAGCATTGTTTGGCCCTGATGGCCAATGGAAAGCACCTGTGTCTGGACTTGCTCTGGGGAGGGAGTCACGAGAGACGTTTCAGTGAGTAGTTAGATATGGTAGTTAGAAGTTAGGATGTAGTTTTAGGATCTCCTCTTTAAATAATATATTAATGTATTGTAATATAGTTATAATAAAGAGACTATTCAGCCTTCTGAACTGGAGTCAACATCATCTCTTCCCATCTCGGGTTCACCTGCATTTTTCCCTGCAACAGTAACCCATTAAATGTGTATTTTTAGTAAGTAATAGTCAGGAAAAAAATATGAAACTGAAAACTCAAGAGCATCAGAAGCCATGCTAAAGGAGAAAAATGAACCTTTTAGTAATGTTTATACTAGTGACTTGTATCAACGGTCCTGATGCAAACTGAAGTAAAATCTCAGCGGCCAACTCTAATACAGGCTGCAGAGAATTTGGAAAGATCAATATTTTGACACCTTTCTTTTGGCTAAACTCAAACTAAGACCCAAATCCTATGCATTACAAAATGTTCCCACACCCTATGGAGTTATCCCATTTGCCCCTGCTCCCAGTAACTCAAAGCCCCCTTTATGGCAGATGTTTGTGCAGATCTATTTAAAATAAAAGAAACGTGGGTTCCAGTTTCCTCTTGGGTATCATTCTAGGCCTGGGGAAATTCAAGTCAGGTAGAAAACTTTTCTTCTGCTGACAGGAGAAATCCCAGTTCCACAAAACAAAGCTGCACATAAGTCCCCAAACATGGGACAGCTGCACCAGATCTGGCAAGTAACCAGAATGCACAAACTGAGCACTGTCTCTAATGATGAAGTTCAAGGAAATGGCCTTAATTGGTCCCTTTGAAAATGCCAAAGAATTGAACAAAGCTGATGAGCCAACGATGACCATGGAAACAAGCCACTACAGCTACTCAGCCAAAAACAAGCAAAGCGACAAGTTGGCCAAAACACTGAATCAAAAAGCAGATGAATCTTCTTGTACCCACAATGCCCTTCTGTGTTAAAATCCATTCCAGCTATAAGCCAAGAGACCTGCCTTCTTGTCCAACCCCTCACCACCCTTTTGGCCCTTCAAATTGTTTTTAAAGCATACTCTTTACTTGTAGTTTTGCAGTCCCCTCCCTCAGTGTAAGACATCAAATACCGATGCTCCTACTCTGTCTATACCTCACCTCATACAGACAAACCATCTGATGTTAACAGCCTGCTTGAGCAAATAGTAGCATGAGGACTTCAGGGTGTGGCCTGAAGCACACTGGTACCTCTCAAGCCCTCATCAATGCTGCTCACCAGCCTGCCCCCATCAGCTAATTGCTGCTGTCTTTGGGTGGCTTCCCTTCTTTGCATCCCTGTCCTGTCACTTCACATGAACTACAAACAAACCAAAGAATATCTCTGAGATTTCAAAGCCTTGATTCCAGAATTAGGGGATTATATACAAGGATGTTAGGGCATGTCCTTCCTCTCAGGCCCCCCAAAAGGTGGGGGTAGAGCCAGAAGCCCAGGTCTCAGGAAAACAGGGATGCTGGGGTACTGCATACACCTGTGACACAGAACTGTCCACATCAGCTTCTTCAGCTGATTTTCAGAAGATCCAGATGCCTAGGCCTCAAGTAACCACTAAAAGACTGCAAAGTACAGCCCTACATTTTAAGCAACACTGCAAGCTGACATTTAGCCATCTGAATTGTACAGACTGGGAACATATTGGATAAAAATAAACCAAGTGTTGAAACATATTTTCATCCCTCTAAAAATCATTTAAACTTTTGTTATCAGAGCACCTGCAGCACAGGGCATCAGTGACCCCCACCTGCTGCTTTCCTGAGGGCTGGAGTGAGATCCACAGGCTGCTGGAGTGACATTTCCAAATAAATGCTGTCGAATAAATATTTCCAATATCGGGTCTCTGCATTCAGGCTCTTCAAACACATGCTAATGCAAGCCAGAATTGTACCCAGCAAGGCTCCCTTGGTACTTAAGGTAAATTTTTGGGTTTACATTTGCTGAATTGGGCCTTTTGCAGTGTAAGTTGGAACTTGTAATGAATGAGGAGCTGTCTCCTGAAAACTGGATTCCTGGAGATATTTTCATTGATTGGCATATTAATAAGTGCCTTGAGAAAATATGGAAGTGCTTCAGTTCAGAAGGCTGAGGAGTAAAAGATATTTTATGAGCCTCAAATGAAAAAATGTTCTAAGTCTACCACCTCTGTTGAACTCTCTAGAAAACATGCTGTAGCAGGAGAGTACAGAAAGACAGCACAGTGCCATTTCTGTGCTATATATCCAAAAGGGTGGCCATGTCTTCTACTCAGAATCAAAGCCTCAAACCCTCACTCAGCTCCAAGACCTGAGCCATAGCATAGCAATACCAGCCCCCCACTGACTACAATGACTGAGCAGGGACAGTGAAATCAGGTCCTGTGAGTCACAGCTCTGTTCTGGAAAGCAACTACGGAGAGCCTACCTAAGATCCATTCAAGCTGATGGGGACTTAAGTATGTCCTTAAGTATGCATTTTATCAGGGAGCATACTTACTGACCAAACAATGCCCTGACCAAACAAAAGGCTTTGCTGGCAACTTCTGCAATAAAAACAGCATAAGTACAGAGCCTTAATCTAGCAAATTGCTCTGGATTGTAAATCAGTGGAGCCCACTGACCTCCTGAGCTTCACAAAAGTCTGTCTTAACTGTGTAACAGGATGAAAGCCTCAGCTGGGATCAAGCCCACAGACCTGGGAGCAGTGCAGATGCTCAAACCCCTGTGGATGCTCAGGACACAGTCCCTGAGTGATGCACAAAAGCAGGCCTAGGCATAAGGAAGAGCAAGGGTGGATAAGCCTTTATTCCAACAGCGTGGGCCCCTTTGCACCCGCAAGTGACAGTCCCACTCCCACAGGTCATCTTGGACCCTGGCAAGGGGACGGCTGGCATCTCTTCTGCCTGAATTTTAGGTTTCCCAGATTCTTGTTAACTGCTCTGATTGCAAGGTTGTCACACACAGCAGCACCACAAGCTGCCTTCAGGGAAGCTGGCAAGGGTATTTCTGCAAGAGCAGTCCTGCCTGTGTGCTAAGCACGGCAATGGCTGCGGGGCAGGAACTCTTTGCTTAGGATCCCAGCTGGTGTCCGGCATCCTCCACATCCCTAGGTAACATTTGTGCCAGAGCTGGGGCAGTTCTGGGTCTCTGCAAACATGCAGGTCCAGCCATCTTAAAATCAGGAACTGAGGAAGTTTTGCCATCAGGTAAAAATCCCCACACTTTAACTGCCCAAGTCCTCTACCAGATTTGACTCCAAGTTCTACACAATGAGGTAACACTTATAAGTGGAAAAAGTAGTATTCAGCTTCTCCAGGTACTATTGTATAGTATGAAAATTGTATCTGACATCTAGTGAATGTCAGCAACAGTGACAGCTGCTGGTTTTAGACAAATGCTGGAGTGCTGACACTGCAATGTACAAGCACAGTATTGTACATTATCTGCTCATGTCCCCCTCCCACCCACCTGAAACTGAGCCTTCTGGGAAGACATCCAAGAAAGAGAACACCTAATACTCAGGCCTCTTGTCTCCTTTGACAAAACTCCATAGACCGGAGTAGATTTAAGAGGAACAAAAAAACTTAGCAAAACAAAGAAAACCATTTTTAAGAGCTGCACTGAGTGCCAGAAGGCTAAACAAAGACTTTATCTACTCCCAAAATAACAAATTGGTCTAGTGCCATGAGTAGTCTAGCAGTTCTAGAAAGCATATTACTTAATGCCAACAATAACAGACACCTTCGGTCAAATATGACCCCTTTAGAGAAATTTACCATATATGACTAATTCAGACAGACAGTAGTAAATTGAAAGCCTGTTCCTCATCTATACATGAAATTATTTATAGGACAGTGAAATTCTAACATTATCGTATATTGCATGATATATTCATATTTTAGTGGTATATTGCACAATAATTTTATTTCATATATATTTATTTTTTCCAACATTCATTCCCTGAAGTACAGTTGAACAATGGAAAAAAGACTCAAACTATGAAATACTATATAAATTCAACTGCAAACTTGCTATTAAGACAAACTAAAATAGCACTGAAACTTCACATGAGTTATTTGAAAATGTCAGGGTAATAGATGTGGGATGATGTAAACCATGTTGTCCTCCCAATCCACATGAAAATAATAAGTTTGTATATAGATATGTATACATGTTCACATGCGTCTGTGCATGTGTGTGCATTCCACGCCAACTTGAGGGCTGCTCTGAGGCAGGGAGGAGTAAAACACGTCACATTAAGGCTTTGGAGTGAAGGTGGCAAAAAAACCTGTCAGGCATAAGGGAAAATAAAGGATTAAGCAACATGTTATATCCTGCATTTTCCATATAGCGAGAGCAGGAGAAGCAAAAAAGGCAATGAAAGCAAAATGAGTATCAGGAAATGCTAGTGTAGATTAGTGAACAGCACCTAGAAACTGTGGTACCCACATTCTTCTCTCTCTCAGGAAATTTTCATGGAGGAGCAGAGAGAGAGAAGAATGTGGGTACCACAAGAAACTACTTCCATATACATTACTAAGGTGATCACTATAGAAAACACAAGGATTACATTCACACAGATTTGAATATCTTACGAAGTTACAGTAGCTAAAACAAACAACTCCAAGAATCACTGGTTTTCCTCATTTAAGAAGGACTTTATCTGGTTGTACAAGTCCAAAGCAACAAGAGCGGTGTCCTGATGGCAGGAGAGCTGACAATGGTCTCCACTGGCAGGACCAGGCGACCCATTGTTTCCTTGGTTATACAAACTCATTCCAAACAAGGCCCCAGTGATGTGCTGACCCCCACAAACATCCACAGGCAAGTGCAGGGTCTCCATCCTCAACGATGAAAGCCTCACTGAGCTGGCACAGGCTTGAGCACATACAATCAGATCCCAGCACAATGAACAAAACATGGGCAAAGAGGCCAAAAAAATGTCTGGCTGAGTGCCATGCCAGCTGGGCTGTGAAACAATGGGCTGGAAGCAAGAAAATAAACTGATAGAAATCTCCAACACCTCCAAGCCTCCAAGGTGTTCAGGTGCTCTACAGTAAATCTGCATGATCAAAAAATGATTTAGTATTTAACCAGCTTGCCTGCCACCTCTCCAAACAAGAGCTATACTCCTGAAGCACACCAGCTCTTAGGGAACATTTTCCTGAGATACCAAACTGATAAGAGCAAGATGGGTCAGCTGAGAGAGGAGGCAATATGCACATGAGGGAGCTTCTGCTGTGTGCCCTAAATTTGGGAAGCCCTCTGCTCAAGCAAAAGAGCTGATGGAAACTACCAGCATTGGTTACCCCAAATTATCAGCTAGAGTCTTGTCCAGTGGTTGAATACTCATCTCTCAGCTGATTTCCATACTGGTTTTGCCACCAGACTCCAAATTCACCACAGGCAATGGAATTGCCCGATTTCCTTCTCTGAAGACCATCAAAAGTATCACCAAACACTAAAAATTCTGCTAACCTGCAAAGCAGCTCTGTTTTACCTTACATCCTCTGCAAAAATAAAAATCCTCTTCTGTTTGGCATAAAATGGCTGTTTTTTAGGAGAGCTAATTACTTCTGATTTCTGTTAACCCTCTTGCTGGGAACATAATGCCTAATTGAAAAGAGTATCTGGTTGCCTGACAACAATGACATGTAAATAAATCAAAACAAATTTTAGCTGTGAATTTCAGGCCCACGTAATTACTCTTAGAACATTAAAAGCCAGGTTTGGAAGAATGCATACAATGCCAATGGGCCTTTACAAGGCCTAATTCACACCAAATTCTCATGGGCTGGAAACTAATGTCTTTTATTTCTTTTGTAAAGCAAACACAACAGTTAGGATTTGGATTGAAAAATTCATAAGCTTTTAATGCTGCAATACCTGCTGAAATTTTTCAGTGTTTGTTGCGCTTTTGCTCCTCTGCTGTTTCTGCAGGGTTTGGCCTGAGTTATGCTGAGGATTTGCTGTTGGACAAAGAGAACTTGTGGCTCATTGCAAGAACAAGACTGAAACCACGTCTGGTGGAGGAGTGACACACAGCAGGCTGCTTGCTCAGTGACCAGAACCATAATAGTATTGCCTAACATTAAATCTTCAGACTAGATTGTTGACCTTTAATTAGTGACCTTTAATTACTGTTGCAACCAGCTGTGATAGGGATATGGCTCTCTGAAACTTATTGCCCCTGCTCAGTGATCACAATGTTAGCTGCCATCCTCACTCGACAGGGGTAAGATGGCCAAGGAAAAGGAGTGAAAAACCGTTCAAAACTTAATGAAATCCATGGGCTTCTCTTAGCTGCCATGGTGGGGGGAGGGTGGGGAGGGCTGGAACTAGGTGAACTTTTAAGTTCCTTTCCAATCCAAACCATTCTATGATTCTATGATTAGTGGGGTTCTTGATTTGGCCTCAGCCTTGGCTAGACGAGGGGATCACCTACTCTTTTTTTTTTTGTTTTGCAGCCCAGCAACAGTCAGCAGCCAGAGCTGCTCTAGCATGGCCTACACCAGTCCCTGGGAGAGAGAAATGCCAAAAACCTTCTGCTGTTTTTCCCACTCTGAACTATGTCACTGAGGCTGTTATGTACACACAAAGCATAGTATTAAACTGCAGGGTACAGCATGATAACTTATGGGTTTTCAGTTGAGAGCAGAAATGTTTGGGTGATTTATGTTGGACTGGCAGGTGTGTACTTGGGCTGAGCAAATGATAGAGAATAAATAATAATGTGTATAGCCTAGGATCAAAAAACCACAGACATCCATATCATAGAATCATAGATTAATTTCAGTTGGAATGGACCTCTAAAGGCCATCTAGTCCAACACCTCCTGCAATGAGTAGTTACATCTTTTACTAGACCAGGTTGCTCAAAAAAAGCCCCAGCCAACATGACCTTGAACACTTCCAGGAATGGGGCACCCACAACTTCTCTTGCAACTTGTTGCAGTGCCTCATCACTCTCACAGTAAAGAATCTCTTCCTAACACCTAAACTAAACCTACCCTCTTTCAGTTTGAAGCCATTTCCCTTGCCCTGTCACTACATGCCCTTGTAAAAAGTCCCTCTCCAGCTTTCTTATCAGCCCCCTTTAGGCACTGGAAAGTGCTATAAGGTGTCCCTGGGGTCTTCTCTTCTCTAGGCTGAACAACCACAACTCTCTCAGCCTGCCTTCATTCAAGAGGTGTTCCAGACCTCTGATCAGTTCTGGCTTTCTCTGGACCCATTCCAACAGGTCCACATCTGTATCCAGATAGATAGATAGATAGATAGATAGATAGATAGGGCTATATACATTTCTGACTTAAAGTTCAGTCTCTGATGAAATGTACAAATTATTTTCAGTTAAGAGAACAGGCCTTTCAGTGGTAAGAAAAGATCACCCTTAAATTCCAATTAATGTGTTGTTTATTAAAGCTTTTGAACATCTGAACTGCTGCAGGAAGAAAAACCTTAGGACAAAAAAATAAAATCAAAGATAAATCTAACTGTACACGCAGTAACTTAACTTGCAAGGAATACAGAAAATACATGTATTCCTGCATCTCATAACCAGCTTGGAGTTAATAAACTTCTGAATTTTAAAATATTTTCTAACCTAATACTAAAACCTCTCTCATGCTGATGACTGTCTCCCTAGGTCAGTCTCCAATCTCAAACAGCATTAAATGCTGGTTCTTTGTGTCCTCTTCCAGAATATTTTCCACTAGGATCTTGCATATTATCTTCCTACTTATCTCTGTTCCAGTTTTCCTTAGTACCACTCATCTTGTTTCCCCTATTTACACATTTACCGTGTTTATTCTCTTTGCTTCCTATGCTCACTCTGAGCTTGACGCTTTCTCTTCTGCCTGCCACAGTGTCCCCCACTTATGCCTACAAAACAACCTCCAGAACATTCCTTTTTTAAAACCTTTTTAAATCCCTGCCCTTTAGATAATAAATCTCAACCACCTCCCCTTCAATCTCTGTTAGTACATCTCTTGGGGTTAGGTTAAACAGGCTGTCTTCCCAACCTCCCTACAATCTCTTTTATGGTGTAATATGTCTTTTAATTAAGTGTATGGAAGAACATAGACTTCAAGGAAGACCAGAAATTACTCTGTGGTAGACAATGGTAATTCCCTTCTTTTTAAAGTTTGTGCAGATAGCTATTTCATCTGTGCTAGAAAAGAAAACAATTTACTGTGGCCTAACATCTAGGAAGATAAACTGACTTCAAACACAAAGCAGAATCAATAAGAAACACAACAGCCTCATTTCATTGCCTTGCCTAATGAAGTGTAAAAAACAAACTGACAGCACAACAAAGAGAAAAGAATAATTGATTTCAAAATGTATTCCAAAGGTGGCATTTGTAATCCAATTAAGGAAAATATTGGAAATTGTTTGGGCTTTTTCCTGACCATGGAATTTCACTGTTGTTGATGCTGGATCTTCTTTCCAAGTGATAAAATTTCCATAGGAATCCTTTCAGCTCTTTCATTGCTTTTTTATGCCCACATTTCTCAGCAAAAGAGATCTGTACTTTACAGGCACTGGTCTATCATAGCAGGACAGTGTGTGGCTGTCACAGACCACGCATTACATGATAGTCGTTGTCATAATTTGAATGCAGCATTAACAATAATGACTAAGCCAAGCACTGAAAGCTGACCATGGGCGCCGTGCAGACGAGGTTCTGACACCCCCAGCCTCCTAGAGCTTCTGTATTTGTGCCAAGAAAAAAGGGATCACTGCCAAGACTGTGTGATGTGCAAGAGCTGGCCAAAGTGCTCTTCCTAAGCACGGTTGTTTTCACTCGCTGTGTGTGGAAGGGGTCATAAATTGCTATCCAGAGAAACCACAGACAAGCAGACTGCCTTGCAATGATTTGTTCCTGATGATGCAGCATTGCTGCTAGGTAGGATTTTTGCACAGTTGGTTTTAATGGGATTGTTGAGCACCCAGATTAATGCTGTTGCCAATAAGCAGGGTAAAGAATGGGCAGAAATGGGAGTAGGAATGAGCACTGGGGCCAAGGGATATGAGGAGTTCCAGTGTCAGTGCTGGGTGATGGATATATCTGCTGATGGGGGAAAACAGCATCCCAAATGAGCAGTTTCTGCTGGGCAGCTCACATCGGGTGCTCGCTGTGCACTACAATGGCTTTTAGGTTAATACAGTCACAAACAGATCTCCAAGCATTTAGTCCTGACATCCTCTCCTTGCTGAAACCTTTGCATACAATCAGCATTCATTTCTATGGTACTATTATTACCTGGTTTTACTGGTTCAAATATTATTTAGTGATAGAGGTTATTAAAATACTCTAATCAGTGATGATAACTAAATTAATTAATAACCAGATTAGCTGATGGAACTGACAAAGTATTCTTTCCTTCTCAGATGGCACTGACGTGAGCAGTTCAGCTTCAAAATGCAGATGTGAGGTATTACGGTTGTGTCACACAGTCACAATAATTTGGAGGGAGGGGGTGTCTTTCCATTCCAGGAAGTTTTCCATCTTCCTTGGGAGATACTTATCTTTTAAACCAAGACAGTCACACAGCTGCTGCCATGGATCCTGCATACCAGGGATATGTCAGAGGCAGAAATGGGTCCATCCACAGCTTAATGGAAGCTCACTTTCATGGCAGGAGCTAATGCAGCCTCACCTGTAGCTGGTATCCACTGGGTTAGGAACTGGCTGGATGGCCGGGCCCAGAGGGTGGTGGTGAATGATGCTGCATCCAGCTGGCGGCCAGTCACCAGTGGTGTCCCTCAGGGGTCTGT